>JAFBJR010019384.1:562215-597553 GCA_016785285.1 Brachirus orientalis | reverse complement strand
TGGGTGTGGGGGGGTGGGTTGGGGGGGGGGGGGGGGGGGTAGCTGCATCAAGACATCGTAAAGACGCAAAGACCTTTACAACAATATGTGCTTTTACGTCAGTGTCTCCATCAGTCTCAGATAACACAAAAAAGACGCTAGATTTGTTGCGAGTTGCTCTTTTTGAAAACGAGTTGCTAGAGGGTCTGAATACTTGCTATATATAGTAACAAAGTCGCTAGGTTAGCAATTCCTTTATGAATTACATTGAATTAGGCATCAAACTAATAGTATCTAGCTTTAGCAGTATTACAGAGGCTTGTTTACCTGTTGTGACTCCACAGATCGAGTGTAACCACGCACATCAGTTGAAGGGTCATTCTCGTTCACGTTTTTCATTTTCGTACGAACTGTCACAGCAATCAAACCTGCGAGAAAAGCATCAGGAGGCCACAACTTCAGAGCTAGCACTGCTCCCAGGAGGTGAACAAGTCCCTGTAGCTACATCACATGAGCAGTGGCAACACTTTTTTCCGTCTTCTTCTTTTCACATTATTAGCACCAATGTTAATAATGTTGTAGCACCAGAATTAGCAACAAAGGGTGCAAGAGCAGCATGTAGCATTAGCATAGCTGTATAATCCAGGTACTAGCAGTAGGCAGCATCAGCAATACTCAAAGTTACCAAGAAATCCTAGTAGTAACTTGCTAGCATTAATTGGCAGTATTGGGTAGTATTAGCTTCTCAGTATAAGCTAGTATTAACTTGCCAGTATTGGCTAAGTTGCTAGTATTAAGTTGGCAGTATCCAATCCAATCCAACTTTATTTATAAAGCACGTTAAAACAACACAGTTGACCAAAGTGCTGTACACAAACAACACAATTTGCCTTTACAGTCAGTACAGCAAGTCTATCCTTAGAACCTCACATGGAGTGAGGAAAAAATGGGGTGAAGCCTCAGAAAGAGAGGGATCCCTCTCAGACGTGCAGTAGGTGTCACATGTACAGAGAAAGCTCAGTTTACAGATTACAAACAAAACAACAAGTATTACATTACTGTCTTTACAGAGAAGTAAAGACAGTAAAACAATAAAACAGTAAAAGTAAACATCTCAAACGGAGTCAAAAGCCAAAGAGGAAGTACATTCCACGGTTTTGGAGCAGCAACAGAAAATGTGTGGTCACCTCTGAGGTTCCTCTTTGTCTTAGGGACAACTAAAAGTGACTTATCGGCTGACCTGAGAGAGTGTGAGGGAGCGTACGGCTGAGGAGGTGTTAACCAGGAGAAACAAACCAGCTGAGCGAGCCTCCTCTTAGACATGAGAGAGTGGTAGTGCAGTGGTCGACATATAGCCAGATACCTGTCATAGGCCATAACTGCCAGAATAGACAAATCACAACAAGCAAATGAGTACATGATAAAAGCCTGTAAAAGACAGCCTTCGTATGAGATTTCCGGAGAAGACGAGAGCAGATCTAAGAGAAATTTGGGGTAGAAACCTGTGGTCCCATAAAGTCCATTAATAAAAAAGCTGCACAGTAAGATGTACATAGGTTCATGTAGGTTTTCATCCGCTATGATGATAGTGATGAGGCAGATATTGCAGAACAAAATTGCACAGTAATGGAGTAAAGTGAAAGAAAAAAGTGTCATTCTGTAGTTAAATGTCTCGTTGAACCCTGACAGAATGAAAACTCTAACAAAAGAAGCATTATCCATGATAGCAGATTAAATTTTCAAAGTTAAATACTCAAGTTCCCATAATGTCTTGTCTGGTCTGACTCTCTTCTCCACCCACAAGCTCATTAAATACCAGTGTTGATGATGTCAACACAACAGCTGAGAATTGAAAGTTAAGTAACATTTTGGAACTTTAAAAACTAAAGCATTAAAAACTAAAATGTGTAATTGTTAATTCACTTGAAACCTTAAAGTGACACAGTGAAGAATTTCAACATTCAAATAATGTTACCAAGATTATTTTGATAGTACAAACATATATCAACTTACAACAGAGTGAATGGCACCTCTGTCAAAGCCTGAGCAGGTCTGCATCGCCTGTGTCGGCACTATAAAGCTGATGTTGTTTTTTCAGTTAGTTTTGTTTCTAAAATAAAATAATAAAAATAAAATTTAAAAAAATTAAACACTTCATAGGCCACTGTAGCTGGTCTGAGGAAATGGTTGTTTGTATGTTAAATGTCCTGCTTCAGAATTCACCGGTATTGTTGGCTGGTCAAATAAATGCACACTTTACCTGGCATGAGCACTGATGCACCACCATATCATCACACATGCTGGTTTTTCCACCTTTCATCGATAACAGTCAGAATGTTTTTTGTTGTTTTCTTCATTTTTGGCATTGTCATGGACCAAGCAATCAAAGGCCAAAGGAACACATGATGATGTTTTGTCATCATAATCTTTATTTTCCATATGTCTCAAAGGTATAAATCAAAAGTGCAAATTAGTAGAATTCTGGGGCCAATAAAAGACCTAACAAACTTTATTTAAAAATACTGCCAATCTGATACAGGACTAACTCAACAACCTGACCAGACCAAATGAAACAAAGTGGGAACATATATATTGGCAGATTAGACCATTTTCAATTAAATTAAATTTTATTTGTATAGCGCCAAATCACAACATACATAAAGGTACTGTACATAGTAAGGCCAAAACCTGTACAATATTAAAGAGAGAAAAGAAACCCAACAGTTGACATCATCAGGCATCAGTGGCGAGAAAAAACAGCTCAAAAATGTGCGGTCACCTGCCTCGACTGATTTGGGGTGAGAGGAAAATGGGGGACAGAGGAGAGGTGGGGGACAGAAAGGGGGGGAGAGAAAGAAAAAAGAGGGAGATGAAGGAGAGACAGAAGAGAGAGACCAGGAGCAAATATACAAGAGTTGTATCAAGTTTAGAATCAGTTATGTTTATAGAACTACGTTGTCAATTAAACAAGCGGCAGCAGAGATTATTGATAAGAAATTGTACTGATGAACTTTTAATCAAGGCATAATAATAATGACAGCAGTATTACTGTTAGTGATGATAATAAAAGTATAAATTTAATCCAAGAGGGGAAACTAAACACACAATAGCTACACCCCAAAGGAAACATAATAAATCCCACCCTCAACCACATCTTTTGGCCAAACCAGGAAGGAGAACTGGACTTCATGGATGGTAACTCAAACAAAGAAAAAGATAAATCAAACAGTGAAATGACAGAGTAAACTAAATGTGCGCGCTTCATTTAGAGTACTCACTCACTCACTCATTTTCTACCACTTTATCCACTAGGGGTCGCGGAGGGTGCTGGTGCCTATCTCCAGCTTCATTTAGAGTACTGTGTAGTGTCAAAAGTAGAAGTAAAAATATTTTTTAAAACCAGACTATCATTATACTTGTTCATTTGTGACTGCAAAATAAAACAAACCTAACCTAATGATGTGCATTTATGAAAATTAGCATATTAAAGAGTAAATATTTCCATACTATGCAACTGTGTGGCTGTGGACTCAGCCATCACAGGCATGTAAAGTCCATTTCTTTCCAAAGACAAGCCATATCTTGGTCTTGTCTGATCAAATAACACAATTCCACTGCATTTCAGTCCATCTCTGATGATTTTGGGCCCCGAGAACTCGGTCACATTTCTGCATAAAATTGATGTATGCCTGTCTCTTTATGTAATACAGTTTCAAATTGCATTTTTTTAATGCAGCGGGAGACAAAAGTTTGATCTTTTCAGAAGAGCTCTGTCCATCATGGTTGTATGACAGTTTCTCATAGTACTGCCTGAGGACTTAATGTTCACACACATTCAGTAGCAATTTTCTTTATGTACCAACATTTCCTCCTACTCCCTACATCAGGGCTCTCAAACTCAAATGACCGTGAACAATATTTTCTTTGAACTGATTTTAAATTTCTTACATTAAGTTTGGCTTGCAAAGACGTAATCTTCAGTAGATTCTCCTTTTATATCCAGTTTTCATACCCTCATCTATTACCAGTTTACCTGCTAGAACAATATCCCTTGATCACATGTGTAACCTTTTCAGTGTTGCACGCTGTCCCATAATTTATGAATGCGTTGCAGCTGTTGCACGCTTTTTGCATATACTGCAGCGTTTATTTATCTCATCACATGGTTTTTACACAGACACTATTTCCAGATGGCCATATTGTAGTCGAGTCCAAATAAAATAAATAGGTAAATAAGTGGAAGACTGATATGAGAGTCATTTCCTTTATCTCAGTGATGACAGCAGGAAGTCTCATCAGCTGGCTTGATTATTCTGAGGTAAAAATTGTGTTGTCCATTACAACTAAACAAACCAAAACAATGCTACAATTAACATCACAACATTTTGGAAGAAGCCAACTACAAGTCTTGCCAGTCCTTCCCAAGTTAATTTACATCTGCAAATGGTAGAAAAGGTACTGTAAGTATTTATTACATTTGAAGGTGTAAAACAAACAAAAGAAACTTTCCTGTAGAGAGGGAAAACCCTCCATTTGGTTTGGTCCAGCATTGTTATCTGTGACATCATCGATACCATCAAACCAGGAAATGCTGGGCCGCTCCCTCTCATGTTTACTTGATGTGGTCTGAACCCTAGAGACTCAAACTAAGCAATGATCAAAGCTGCATCTGAAGGTAACTGAAATGAACACCGAGCATTGTGTTTTCTTTAATCTGCCCATGAGCTTTCAGGTAAACTGTCACATATGATCATCATCATGGACAGCCGGGCGTGGTCAGTAACACAGATGGAACAACAGCAACTAATTAGTATGCAGAAAGTAAATAATAATGGTGTAATGTGTAAGATAAGCACACTAGGGACAGATAGAAGTGACGTGCTGCTCCAGTGGTCACTAACACGTTGCAGTTTCTTTTTCTCTTGTGTTTTATTTTGTAATTTATTTTCGTTTTGCCTGAGATAAAAGTGTTGCAGTGTTACGTTGCAGATGTGTGTGCTTTTGCCTCACATTGGTAGCATTATTTTAAAATCGTCCCAGAGTGGGTTCAACTTTTTTGTGCTGTAGAGGGAGATGTTCCTGATTCGGAGTTGTTAGAAAGGGAAAAAGTAAGTAATAGACATTTTTGGAGGAAATGCCACAGGACAGAGTTTTAGTTGTCAACTGTTGCTGCCTTGTTTTGTGTCGCTTATGATAATGAGAATGGAAAAATGTAAAAACATTGTAGTGGCCTTGTGTGCGTGGGTTCTATCCGGGTACACTGGCTTCCTTACAGTCCAAAAACATGCTCTTTGGTTATTAGGTTGGTTGGACACAGAATGTGAAACGTGGATGGATGTGTGTCTCTGTGATGGATTGGTGACCTGTGCGGGTTGTACCTGGCCTTTCACCCAGTGTCAGCTGGGATTGACTCCAGCTCCCCCTTTCCTCAAGTGGAGGACAAAGCGATAGAAATTGTGCAAAAATCATTAAAGTTGATATAGGTAGATTAGTCACAGCAGGCACCTTTAGCATTCAAAGGGATTGCTGCAATCCCAATTGAGTAAGGTTGCCAGATTTGACAAATTACTTAAATATGCTGCTCTTTTACCTCTTACAAAGTGCTCATGCATATGGATATACACCTACATAACTGTCCAACCATCTGTTTTGTTTTATAAACATTGAACTTATTTGGTTAATGTTTGAGTGTCAGGTGAAAGGGTGCTTTTACATGCATGCTAATAGTCTGATTTTAGTCGGACTGTCATGTGTCATGTAATGTCATGTAAACACATTAGTGCACCTAAAATCGAGCTAGTCTTGGTCAAACTAATATACCTGGATAATGCAATTCATAGTTGGATTACTCCTGCGTGTATAAGTTTAGTTCCACTGGAGCCGGACTTGTGAAGTTTGTGAGCTGCTGGTTTACTGCTGCCTCAAGTTTTTTAAGTCATACACTGAATTCACAAGGTAACATATTTGAACCCATTTGTGGAGGCAGCATTGGATCGACCACTACTGTGTGCTGTGATGTAAATCATGGGAGTTCTGTCCATTTATCCATTTCTTAGCTGATCCTTTTTTTAAGTAGCTAAAATCAGTTTCTCTTGTGACCCTGCTGGCAGACATGTTCAGCTGGCTAGGATTTGCTTGCTCAAAAACCCAGCTTTAGTGCTTGCTTCATAAAAGCTGGCTTCACTCAAAGTCTCTAGGCATAGACAGCTTTACTCTTTCAAATGATTTATTCTAAGTTTGATCATTTATTCAAAATTGTATTGTTTTCAATTTTATTGAATGGCCAGTTTTTGACAATAAAATGTACTCTATCTTGTTTGATGATGTTCTGATCAAGAGACATTTCGTACATAGACATTACACGATTATGTTTTTATTTGTGTTCATTGTGGTTTAAAAATAAATTTGGGATGTGAAGATTGAAAGGATGGGGAGAAAATATTTTGCCATAAATTTCTGCACGTTCTGGAGGTGAGGCCTGTTCTGGTTACACTGTGAATACAGTCTTCTCCTTTCAACTTCTCTCTTTAATGGATCATCTGCCTCTATCATGTCCTCTCCTTTGTGTCTTCTTCTGTCAACTGTCATCTGTGCTCATATCTTCCTTCACAACATCCATAAAATTTCTCTGTGGTCTTCCTCTTCTCCTGCCCGGCAGCTCCATCTTCAGCATCTTTCATCCAATATAATCACTATCCCTCCTCTGTAAGTGACAGTGATCGCAAACCTCATCTCTTCTTAATTTCTTAATTTTTTTCCAAACTGTTCAACCTGTGAATGCAGTACATTAATTAAATTCTAAAACAAGTTCAAATAAAAGCTAGAATAGCAAAACTTTCTATGTAGGCAGAACATTCTAGATTATAAACTAACCAATCGGCTGTGGTAACTACAACATTGTTTTTTTGTATGCTGTTTCTTTGCATTTCTTTACTAATAAACAAGACAGATGATGATAACATACAAAATAAACTTACTGACTACACATCACTTCTTCCCTAAGAGAAATTGCATTATATTTTTTCTAATTTTTGTCAACTTCAAACCATATATCAGGGGATTAAAGATGGGAGGAATAATAAGAAATTCAATGGACATAAAATTCTTGACATTTTCTGATAGCGATTGTTGTCCAAATCTTATGTGCAACAAATCAAAACAAATACTCAGAAAAAAAATATTTAGACAGAATAAATGTGGTAAACATGTTTGCATAAACTTGCTTCTGTTCTCACTGGAAATCATGCATTTTTTGATCAGGTAAATATAAGACCATACAATAAATAAGAAATGCAGAAAATAAATTGTGTAGTTAAAAGCTGGAATAACAACACTTGCTAATGAGGCAGTACAAGCGAGTTTACCAATAAAGTAATTAATACAGTAGATTCTTGGTATATGTGAGCCACATACTCTTACTAATGATGTTGTTATTGTTCCTTGCAGCACCAAATAAATAGGTACAAGCCAAGCTATAAACACAAAGATGCCTATTCTTTCCTTAGTCATCACAGAGTTGTATATCAGAGGCTGACATAGAGCCACATATCTGTCATAGGCCATTAATGCTAGAAAAGATAAATCTGCACAAAGTGAAGAGTGCAACACAAAACCCTGCAGAAGACATCCACCATAAGAGATGACATGAGTAGAAGACAAAAGCGCACTAAGGAATTTTGGATAAAAACCTGCTGTCCCATAGAGTCCATTGATGCACAAGTTACACAGGAATATGTACATAGGTTCATGAAGAGATTTATCCACAAAGATTGTCACAATAATGGTCATATTTGCCAGCCAAATCATGCAGTAGCACAAGAAAGTGAGAGCAAAGAGAGTGGCTCTGTAGTTTGTTGTGCCATTTAACCCTGAAAGGGTAAACACAGAAATTACTGAAACGTTATCCATCATATTGAATTTTCTCCTGCATCATTTAAGAGGGAAAAAAGAACTTGTGTTAGTCCATCTCTAGCAATCTATACTGTCATCCTTACGCAGTTTTATACTGTTTACTCGTAACAACAGATAATGTGCTGGTGATTATGGGAATTCAGAGAGTCCAATCAGTGAGCTGAAATAAACCAGAGGAGACTACAATCCCAACACAGAATGAGATGATGAAACATAAAAAAAAACTTTGACTGGCTTCAGCCTCCCCATCAACCCTAATGTTAATCAGTATATACTTTAAGTACAAAAATAGTGACTTAACATAGTTAATATTTGCCTTGAAAGGTCCAGTGTTTTTTTAAATTTAGGTGAAATTATATTCTTTGAAATTGCAGTTTTTAAATGACACCAGGATGAGCCTTTTACAATATATTTATATCAGAGCCAAGTTAGTTTTCATAGCCCACAATGAACAAACTAGACATGTTTGAGTTTTTATACTAATTGAAGGCTGCATACTGTAGGTTCTCTCATAAATGTTGCAAAATTTGCTTGTGAGCTCCCAGTAGCTCCCAAATAAATCGCCAACGGTTTCAATAATCGAACATAAACCTGCTTACATTTTTATCCAATCAAACTGAGAGGTGTCTAACATTAAATGATTTTGATTGACAACTAATAGAGTTGTTCAGCTGTCAACTTGATGAGTGAGTGGTGTTGTGAGATGGGCTGCAACAATTATTGTGAAAGCTGCTCATACCACGATGAGGCCAAAAACGCAAATAAAAAGCAGATTTTTGTTTCACAGGTATAAACGACAAATGTGTGTGTCAAACCAGTTCAGACTGTCAGATGAATACTTGAATGACTCGATAAGAGGATACACTCCAGTATACACCTCAGCACCAGTTATCTTACTAAATGACTTTTGACAGCATTAATATTTTAATTTAATAGTGTTTTATTTACATTAAGACATCGTGTAAATTTAGACAAGCCTTACGGTCTGTCTCAAATTGGCATTTCAGATTAAAAAAGAGTAAGCATCAAATACAATAATACAGGTAATCAAAAAAAATAATAATAATAAACTTTGTCAGTTGAACTACAGTATATACTGAATATAAAGGTTTAGACATGCATCTCTCTCCCTTACTGTATCAGTATAAAACTGAAAAATACATATTTATATCCCTGAAATAAGCCTATGCCACTGTACTTTTGCATTCCATTTGACAGGCTGTATGTTGTACATTATATAAATATCCTGATGTTGTTTTTAATATCTTGTCATATATTTCATATTCTTTTTTCTTGTCTCATTTTAATATTCTAATTTTAATTATATTTCCATTTTGTATTTGCATTTTTGCCAGCTTACCTCTTATCTTTTTTGTTGCTAATTCTCCACTCCTACACCTCTGCCTTTCTTTCTGCTGTAACAAGTGAATTTCCCCAGAATCAATAAATTCAAATCTAAAAATATGAAAGTTTACCTAGATATGTCATAATCAAAAGAGTATTCAAATAATAGTTGGCCAAAATATTTTAAGAATGTGTTTGCCACTTTGTCTTGCTTTTACATAACTGTAAAGTGAAGCTTGTAAATCACTCATTCACTCAATTTTTTTCACATGAATAAATCAAACAGTGAACTCACAAACTAACACATTTGAACTTATTTGTGGAGACATTATATAATGTTACCCATTTATTAATTGAGCCTTTTGTAAGTAGTAAAAGTGAGCATCTGTGTCTAACGAAAGTTCCTGGTACTGGTACATACTGTAACCCCTTATTGATGCTTTATTTGAGAAGACATTTAGTTCGTAAGTCAAAAAGTAGTGCTGTTGTAACACTGCATTGGCTTAGACTCTTATCGCGCTTTTCCACTATACAGTGCCAGCATAGCTCAGCACCACATGGCTCGACTCTACTCATTTTTTTTTTTCTGGGAGGGGGACAGCTTTTCTACTAGGGATAGTACCTGAAACCCAGTCCTTTTTTTAAGTACCTGCTCTGCCGAGGTTCCATGTGAGCTGAGCTGATGCTATATGTGACGTCTGCCGGCCACTGATTGGCAGTTAGTGTCGCCACTGGAAGATTCTGGACCACAGAGTCTGACACAGGGAATCAAACAATGCCAAATTGTAGATCAGTTAAAAAGACTGAAAAATCCTGAAAATAATGTTGGAGATTAACAAAGCATTAATTTCCAACATTTAACAAGGGCATTTCTAAAATCTTAATATTTAACGGAGTCTGGTATATTTAGCAACAGCACTGATGAAAGCCAACAACTGTGAGTCACATCACAACCACTTCCGCCTTATTTTAGTTCAGTGACTGTGTCAGATGGACTCTGAGCTCCGGTCATATAGGAAGAACTAAATAATCTTTTTTTAATTAACCGATTCTAATGATTCAGTGCACCAAAAGACACTGCTTTGTGTGTTTGTGTCACATATTAAACAAAGTCACAGCCTTTCATGCAGCTGTGCTATGACGACCCCACCTACGTCGAGGAGTTACTATTGTAATGGAAAACATGCATGAAACCAAACTGAGTAGAGTCGAGCAGTGCCGTGCCGTACAGAGCCAGGCTGGAACCGTGTAATGGAAAACCGCCATGAGTCATACGAGACAGGATAGAGCACAGTTCAAACTCTTCATTCTCCACCTTCCACCTGGCATAACCAAAACAACAAGAATAAATCCAAAGGTATCACTGATAAGTTGTAGAAAAGTAAAAACAGCATTTAAAAGTAGAGAAACACACACAGATGCAACAACAGTGTTTGTGTATCAAACCTTCAGGCTTAGTTTTATCCTTTGACCTGCCGTCATAGTCAAAGATATTATTCTAGTTCGAATTTTAGTCAGGATCAGTCCATAAATAATTGGGTTGAGTAGAGGTGGGATCAGGAGAAACTGCACAGCCATGAAGTTCTTCACACTCTGCGGCACAGACACTGATCCATATCTGGAGTACATGGTGTCAAAAAGCAGAGCAGCTGTGACATTAAACAAACACAATAAATGTGGCACACACGTCTGTGTAAACTTTCTCATACTGTCTCTGCAGCTCAAAGCTGACTTCACCAGCCGCACATATGAGCTCAAAATGAAGAGGACATGTCCGCTGTAGAAGGCGATAACAAGCAGCCCAACAATGTTGTTTGCTGTTGTTGAGGTGCAAGCAAGTTTAACAACTGACCAGTTTTCACAGTAGAGTTTCTGTATTCGTGAGCCACACAGTTCCAGTGTGGATGCCAATGTTACAACAATTACCTGACATTCGAGTGGCACAAGCCATGACAGGCACACTAACACGGCCATCCTTCTCACAGACATGACAGAGTGGTACTTCAGTGGTCGGCATATGGCTATATATCGATCATAAGCCATCAGAGCTAAAACTGAGAAATCAATAGTAGCGTAAGAGTATATGACAAAGATCTGCAAAAAGCATCCCACAGATGATATCACTTGAATATCAGAGAGAAGATCAAAAGTAAATTTAGGGTAAAATCCTGCAGTTCCATAGATCCCATTGATGCACAGGTTACACAAACAAATATACATGGGTTCATGTAGGTTTTTATCCAGTACTATGGTTAAAATGAGAGACACATTTACCATCAAGATCACACCATATGTCAATACAGTGAGAGATGCCAGTGTGACTCTGTATTTGGCTGTTTCATTAAAGCCAGACAGCAAAAATACAGCAGCAGGTGGATTACTCATTTCTGAAGTGACCCCCTGTCAAACAGATAAACAGTATTTAGAGAACAGGGTGTAGTGCATTGGAAAGGTTAAAAAGCTCAGTGTTCGGCTGTGCATTCTGTGCAGCACACAGCTAAGTCATGACTTTATAGAAGACAACCTATACTCTAGTGCATCTGTCTGTTACAGCCGTGACATCATGGCAACTGGGGACAGTGGGACGGTTCACTCTAGTGTTTTACTAAGAAGAGATGGTCAACGAATTGACTGAATGAATTAATTTGAATTAACAGTGGAGGACAATGTGTCTCTTTTGTGTGTGTGAGTAAGAAATTGTAATGAGTTATGTTTTTCCTCTTCTTCAGTCAGGGAAGTGAACATGTTCAAAATATAGATGTACTGTATATAATATATTTTTTTTAAGATATCACCCAGCCCTGTTAATGAACATCTCTCCCAAACAGCTGTGCAGTGTAACAAATTTAGCCTGTGGAATACTCAGACACACCGTTATGGACTACAAGACTTGAAATTATTATCTTTTAAATTAAAAACAGCATGACACTGGCTACATTATTAGGTACACAGGATCCCTATTAAAGTGTGAGAGATGTCGTCCAGTGTGGTCGTCTGCTGCTAAGTCTGCTTAAAGATTTTAATAATAACTTTTTAATAACTTTATTTATACATCACTTCTTAAGAACAGAGTTTACAAAGGAGAACCTAAACAAGATGACAGACAAGAAAATAAAGGAAAAGAACATTCAGAAAAAAAGTGCCATAATAACTGTAATAAATAAAATTTAAATAAAATATATAAATATAATTAATATAAAAAAAACTATTAAAAACAAGATGTATAGGTGTTAAATAATACATGTCAATATACAGGTTAAGAGTCAAGTAGACAATATAGCAAAATATAAAAAATAAATAAATAAAAGACAAAGTCACAAGAATGCCAGTCCATAAAAATGGGTTTTAAGAAGTGATTGAAAAGATGCCATATTTTCTGCAAGCCTCATTTTCTCAGACAGGCCATTCCAAAGTGAAGAGGTCCTGACAACAAAGGCTTGGTCTCCTCTGGATTTGAGCCTTGACTTTGGAACAGTCAGGAGGGCCCTGTCCAAGGATCTAAAGTTGTGCAGTGGCTTGCATGGGGTCAGCATTTCTGAAATGTAGTAAAGGGCCAGCCGTACACAAGCTTTAAACATGATCAGTAAAATCTTGAAATAATTCTAAAACGGACAGAAAGCCAGTGACAAGCAGCCAAGACTGTGGTGATGTGACAAGGTCTAATAATAAAACCAGTTTTATTGTAAAGCACTTTGAAATAACTTGATGTTGAAATGTGCTATATAAAAAATAAGAAGCCGAGCTGCTGCATTCTGGACTGTGCATTCACACACCGTGTAAAACATGAATAGAAACAGAATTCAATGATTTACAAATCCTTCTCAACCGATATTCAATTGAACACATCTCAAAGTCAAGATATTTAATGTTTAAACTGATAAACTTTATTGTTTTTTGCAAATATTCACTCATTTTGCATTTGATGCCTGCAACATGTTCTTATATGCTGGGACAGGGGCAACAAAAGAAAAGTTAAGGTTTAAAGAACACCTGTTTAGAACATTCCAGTAAACAGATCAATTGGAAAGAGGCGAGTGTCATGATTGGGTGTAAAAGGAACATCCCTGAAAGGCTCAGTCGTTCACAAACAAGGATGGGGCGAGGTTCACAACTTTGTGAATAACTGCGTGAGCAAATAGTCCAACAGTTTAAGAACAACATTTCTTAACATTTAATTGCAAGGAATTTAGGGATTCCATCATCTCCAGTCCAGAGTATCACTCACAGATTCAGAGGATCTGGAGAAATCTCTACAAGTAAGCGGCAAGGTCAAATACCAACATTGAAGGCCCATGACCTTTGATCCCTCAGGCGACACTGCATTAAAAACCAACATCATTCTGTAATTTCCACATGGGCTCAGGAACACTTCAGAAAACCATTGTCAGTTAACACAGTTTGTCGCTACATGTACAATGTGCAATGTGAAACACTACCATACAAAGTGAAAGCCAAGTCCACATTTCAAATAGTTTTTTGGAAGTATGGACGTTGTGTCCTCCAGGCTAAAGAGGAAAAGGACCATCCAGATTGTTATCACCTCTATGTACAGTACAGGAAGCCAGCATCTGTTTTTTGGAGCAGCATATGCTGCCATCGAAGCAATGTCTCTTTCAGGGACGTCCCTGCTTACTTCAGCAAGACAAGTGTCTTGGCAGATGTGTGTTACAACAGTGTGGTTTCTTAACAGTAACAGAGTGCGGGTACTGGACTGGTCTGTCTTCCATTGGAAATGTGTGGCGCATTATGTAGCAACAGAGACCCTGAACTGTTGAGCAACCAAAGTCATACATCGAGCAAGAATGAAAAGAATTACATCTACAAAGCTTTAACAATTAGTGTCCTCAGTTCCCAAAAGCTTATTGATTGTTGTCAAAGGGAAAGGTGATGTAACACACTGGTAAACACGCCCGTCCCAGCTTTTTTTGGAATGTGTTGCAGGCTCCAAATTCAAAATAAGTAAATATTTACAAAAAAACAATACAGTTTATCAGTTTGAACATTAAAGGGACACAATGTAGTTTTTGCTCTCGGGATCCCCCTAAAGTTGGAAAACAGTACTGTCTGTTGCAACTATTGTTAAACATACGCCGTGGTAACGTGTGCATTTTATTGACAAATCAATGATACAGGAAATCTGTAGCCATGTCTTCAACAAACATGTTAGCCATAACAAGCAGCTAGGGGGAAAAAAAATCACTCCACTATGTGAGTAACTCTGAATTCCAAACATGAATAGGGCACAGCATGACTTCAATAACACTACCTGGCACACAGCAAACTCCAATACACTATGTTTATTTTTCAAACAACACAATGTCTCATTACTAGTCCAACAGCAGAGTCAGGTCACCGTCACTCCGACATCCCTCGACATCTCTCAGCTGACGCCAGCTAATCAAAGCAGGACCAATATTCACCCTTGTCCAGCATCTTATCCTGTCACTCTCCCACTTTTTCCTTTGACTCCTCCGACAAAATCTTCAAACTCTTTGGTATCTGTGCTGCCTCTTTATTTTCCAATGAAAGAACAACTCATGTATAACTTTCCTCCCCCAAAGTCACAGCAGCTTCGCTAGCGTATGCAATAAGCAGTCGAAGCAGAAGAAGTGTGTTTCACTTTGGTTCTTGGAGCGACAGGAGACAAAGTTACATGGTGCCAGTGCAGGGGTGCTATTCAAACTGTTGTAAATAGACAAGTTCAAAATATGTCTGGAGACACTTGAAGGTTGAAATGCTACATGGTGTCGCTTTATACCTTGTCTTTGTCGTGTTTTCAGTTGAATATCGGTCAGAAAGCATTTGCAAATTGTGTACTGTTTGCAGTCATGTTTTACACAGTGTCTCAAGTGCATTGGAATTGGGTTTGCAAATACTGTCTATCTCTATAAACAAGATCAGTGAAAACTGAATGTGAAAATGTCAATGGGAAGTATTTTTAAACAAAATACAGTACATATGGAAGTTAAACCAAACAAAATACCTACCAACTGACTGCCCACATTTTGTTCATTGAGTTTTTCCTTT
Source organism: Brachirus orientalis (assembly GCA_016785285.1). NCBI lineage: Eukaryota > Metazoa > Chordata > Actinopteri > Pleuronectiformes > Soleidae > Brachirus > Brachirus orientalis. Next base: position 582,292 of record JAFBJR010019384.1, on the reverse strand, counting down.
TACTGTGTTCAGGCCACACACTTGAACATGATTTTGCGATATATTATAGTATGATTAACTTTCGTCTGTGATCCGGCTGAAATGAAAACACATCCTTCATGTATCAGCCTAATCCCTGTTTATTGTTGAACACAAGCTTAACAACCTGTTACGAACTTGGGTCAGTTTGAGTCCATAAATAATGGGGTTGAGTAGCGGTGGAAGCACGAGAAACTGTATGGCCATAAAGTTCCTGACACTGTGTGGCAGAGATGCTGATCCATATCTAGCATACAGGAGATCAAAAAGCAGGGCGACTGATACATTGAGCAAGCACAATAAATGTGGCACACACGTCTGCATAAACTTTCTTCTGTCCTCTCTGGATTTTACCGCTGATTTTATCATGTGAACATATGAAAACACTATGAAGAGATCATGTCCAAAATAGAAAAAAATAACGATAAATGCAACAATGTTATTTGTTGTTACTGAATTGCAGGACATTTTAAGGAGTGACCAGTTGTCACAATAGAGTTTCTCTATGCGAGAGCCACATAACTCCAGTTTAGAAGTCATTATTACGACCACACACAGACATAACATTGGAACAAGGCTGGAGAAACACACCAAAAAAACAACCCTGTTTTTAGTCATAACAGAGTGATATTCCAGTGGTCGACATATAGCCACATATCTGTCATAAGCCATCAGAGCTAGAACTGAAAACTCAGTGGCTGCATAGGAGTATATTATGAAGACCTGCAGCAGGCAACCTGTGTAAGATATGACATGAGAGTTGGACAACAGGTCATACAGGAATTTGGGGTAGAAAGCTGCAGTCCCATAGAGACTGTTGATGCACAGATTGCACAGGAATATGTACATGGGTTCATGGAGTTTTTCTTCCGATATGATCATAACAATAAGAGCACAATTTACAAGAAAAATCACAAAGTAACACGTTAAGGTAAAAGAGAAGAGAATGACTCTGTGGTTCATTGTCATGTCATTCAGTCCTGATAAAGAAAACACATCTAAAAGTGTTGCATTGATCATTGTTTACCTATTTGTTAGATTAATATTACTGGATATTGTGTGACTTTCCTGTTCTTGGAAGTCGTGAGATGATGAAACGGAAACGCACAAACACAGCTCTGGTCCTGTCAACAATGTAACTTCTTTTATTCTTTGCAGAGTATCGGCAAACTCAAGTCAACATTTGGAATTAGTTAAATCTCCAGAGTTGGTCACATGCTTAAAGCCACGCCTCCACCACAAACTCAGACAAAGCACTAACTTTTTTTCCTGTTTTAAAAATATCAAAAGCGAAATAATGTGACACAACACCAATCTGTGTATCATGTATGAACAAACTCTCATACACACACATACTGGTTTCCATGACTTCAGAGGTCATTGCATTGACTTACATTAATTTCCTGGAGACTTAGTCTAACCTTAACCATAATTACTAGTGCTCTAACCTTAACCTGACCCTAACCTCAGTCTAACTTTAAAACATGTCTTCACCTTAAATGCAGTAATTTTTGTTATGGGGACTTGGTTTTGTCCCCATAAGGAAGACAAGTCCCCATAATGTGACTGTGTAAACAGATTTAGGTCCCCACAACATAAGGAATATCAGGTACACACACACACACTGAAACACAAAATATTTTATATTCATTTACATCATTTTGTCAATCTTGTGCATCTCACTGTAGATGTTTTGTGTCTACTTGTGTTGTGTTTATGCCTCATTCTGGTTGTGTTGGTCTCTGTGTGGTTTATTGTCACTGTGTGACTCCACAACCTTCACAGTCGTTACCGATTTTGAAAAGACTTGGAGCAGACACTGACTGGTTTCAGCAGATTTTTTTTAATGACGACTGAAAGAATAGGGATGACACATATAACGACTGTGCCTGATGAGGGATCGCAGACTTCATGATTAGTCAAACCAACTGAACGCATCAAACTCTCGCAAGAGCAACCATGTCTACGAGAGCGACAGTTTAAAGGGTACTCCATAGTTGTTTTGTTATTCCCGCTACTTCCTCTCAGCTTCATCTTCTGATGCTATTTCCTGTGTTCCACCACTCTTTTTCATTGGCTGTTGGCAACATGGGCTTGCAGTTGGGTCGGTAATAAGTACACAAAATCCGATTGCGTCCATAGTCAGCTCAAACAATTCAGACATGTTTGATTGACTGCGACTGAGGTCGGGTCGGGTTCTAAAGCACTTTAAAAACAAACACACAAAGTGCTGTACATCAGGCATGAATAAAATATAGAAACATAAGACCTAAAACAAACAATAAATAAAATACCTCTCGATAAATATATAAAATATAAAAACAACACAGGTAAAAGTTTCACAATAAAAAACAATTAAAACATTTCCTTTCTTATAAAGAATACATAACGCCCAAGAATACTCTGTAAGAATTTTAATGATTTAGTTTCATTTGGGCCCTCGACAACTTTCTTTACAGTCTCTGTTCACAACGATGAAAGTGTAGACTGTTCCAGTTCCCCGTCCCCTTTCTCGAACTGAAAGTGTGCTCAACAGTGTTGACTGTACATTACAAACTGAATATCATAACTACTTCATGCACCCCCTTCAAAAAACCCAAACTACCCCTTTAAGTGGTTGGCCACAGCTGATGACAATGATGCTTATTCACAATACTGTTTGGATCACTTTCATAAAGATGTGGTGACACTGCGGGGAGACTTTGATGAAACAGTTTTTTTACAGTGATGTTGTCAAAAGAAGAACATCTCGCATATTAAAATTGTCAGTTATTCATTTTTTCTTAATATATCAACCAGATGTAGCTGAAGTGCTGCTACCAGAAGGTAATCCTTCTCCAGAGTGGATGCTCACACTTACTTGTGATGCCAAAGTTCACCAGAGCTGTTTTAGCAAAATTTATTTATTTTATTTTATTTTGCCTCCATTGGACCCAGTGGTTGTCAGAAACGTAGATTTTTATTTCACAGGTATAAATCCTTTTGTTACAATGCAGAAATATTAGTTTTGGTTCTCTTTGTTTTAGTGTTGTCTCCTTCTAAGTTCACATTACAGTTATTTAGTTTATGAAGAAGATCCTAGGGCCTTCATTTCAATAGAGCTGTGATTATTGCTATGCACATAAAAGAAAAGTTGTAAGATGTTTAAGTTTCGACCGAGTTTTCTCGAGTTTTACAAAGTGTTTTGAAATCTGTAGCCTTCTCTCAGTGCAGTGGGAGCTTGTGCACAGGTACATCGGCATGGAGACGACCTGTCTCAAATCAAAACATAACCTCAACAGTAAATTGATTCCCTGGGGACACACTGGGGTATAGTGGACTAATGACCCTAAGGCTTAATCATCATGTTTACTCGTTGTTTTCTGTGCCTCTGTGTCATTACATTAAGTTAGATGAGAGTTACATCAGCTAATCCCTGTTTTCTCATCTGCATCACGGAAATCTCGTGTGTGTGGACAGAGCATGGTCTATCCCAGTGGAAATGTTCCTGGTTGAAATCCCTCAGTGTCTCAGGCCACTGTTTTCATCATAGTAAAACTTTCATAAAAGTAGTTGTAAGTCGGGTTAATACCATAATGGACAACAAATGATTCTTGAAGTGTCTTGTAGTTTTAGATCGTATGTAATCAGTTTCACTTTGTATTACTCGATGCAGCAGCGAATTGTGTTCATCACCGTATTTTGGCTGTCATAAAGGGCTTGATGTTCAAGTTTTTGAAAGACCACTTACATTTTTTGGAATCTTCTGCTGAATAACATTTTGAAGTGACTAGCAATTCTCTTACAAAGTGTTGAGCCATGATAACCCGTGCTTGCATGCAAAGACTGATTCACTGCTAGATATTCCTTTTATAGTGAATATTCATACTAGAGTTGCCAACTTCCTGATAATAAAATAAGGAATGAATAAATAAAATGCCATTCTCTACTCATTTATACTGTTTACATATTGAGCATTACACAGATTGCAAATGCCCCCCCTTTTACCTGATGTACTGCACTTTACATAGGTTACATTACCTCCACACACTACACACTTTCACAGTCGAGTAAAAAATGCAGTCTCACTGTTTTATAATCAAAAGTTACATTCATAGAAATACTGTCAACCAAATATGAGTTTAAAAAAGCAACATAATGATGCCATTATATTTTTGAAATGTTCTTTTTTCTCCTGAGCAGTGTTCGCCTGTTGCCATTTTACCTTTACATCCTGCCATGTCTCTATTGTTACGATATACAGGCCTCACAGTGAATCAGACGACCAATTAAAAGTGCCCATTTTCTTTTGGATAGTAATGAAGTACAGACAGATCAAGATGGCCTGACAGCAGGAAGAGGATTTTATTTTCCCTCATACGAATCTTCAACAGTGGACTAATGTGTAATTTTCTGTCATAATTTTGCACTGACTTGATAATCAAAAATAAGGAACAAAGATTGTTGCATATCTGTTTAATATGAAACGCATCTTTTATCTTTCAAATATGGAACGGAATGGTTGGCAACCTAGTTCATACCCTGACCTGTCACCAATTTTCCGTCAAACTGTGGAACCTTCCACAATGCAACCTTTCCAGTCTTGCTGCAGGTGTCACATTCTACTTTTGAATTTGCAAAAAACAATTACGTTTGTCAGTGTAAACAGTGAAAATCTTCTCTTTTAATTTTGATTATTCACTTCTCATTGTAGTATGTGTTACAAATCAGAACCTGAGATGCAATATGTCCAAACTACCTCATAAATCTTTCAGCATTCTTACAAGAATTAACACTTACAAACATTTATTTTGTAAAATCAGGTCTCATCTCAACATGAAGATGCCACATTATGCTCACAGAGCAGCTACTTCTATGCTTGTGACACAGTTCAGAATAGAACAACTGGATGTCTTACAAATCCATAAATGTAGATTTCCTCTCTCTCCCCCTGTGCAAAACATTCAGATGGGACTAGCTCTTTATAATAAGAAATTTTAATTTCTAGTAATTAATCGCGGTATTGTACAACCCAAAATCAAAAAAGTTGGGATGCTGTGTAAAATGTAAATAAAAACATTTCAAAAACCCATATTTTATGTCCATTAGTACATAAACAACCTATCAGATGTTGAAACAGACATTTTACCATTTCAAAAAATTTGGAACAGATGGAACAAAAGGCTGGAAAAGTAAATGGCACAAATTTGAGGAGCATTTGACAACTACTGAAGTTAATTGGCAACAGGTCAGTAACATGACTGGGTATAAAAGGAACATTTCTCTGGGGGCAGAAGTTCACCAATCTGCAACACACTGTGTCTAAACAATTGTGGAACATTACAAAAAAATGTTCCTCAACGGAAAATTGCAAAGACTTTGAAAATCCCACCATCTACAGTGTATATCAAAAGATTTAGAGAATCAGGAGGAATCTCTGTGTGCAAGGAACAAGGCCAAAGGTCAAAACTGGTTGCTGGTGATCTTCTGGCCCTGAGGCGGCACTGCATTAAACACATGCATGATTCTTGACTGGAAATCACTGCATGAGCTCAGGAACACTTCCAGAAATCACTTTCTGTGAAAACAATTCGCCTTGCAATCCACAAATTCAGGTTAAAGTTATATCATGCAAAGAGGAAGCTACCATTCCTCCAACGCCGCCATTTTCTCTGAGCCAAAGTTTATTTAAAATAGTCTGAACCAAAATGGAAAACTGTTCTGTGGTCAGATTAATCAACCCTGGACACCTTGTCCTGTGGACTAAAGAGGAGAGAGGCCTTCCAGCTTATTGTCAGCGGACAGTCATGGGCGGAGTTAGAGGGGGGGCTGGGGGGCACTGGACACCCCTGAAATCTGATTGGCTACCCCAGGTGCCCCCCCCCCCCCCCCCCATAATTGACAGCACAACTTTTAGAACTGGGGTTGTAATAACATATTACATAAACAAGTGCTCTCATGGACTGCACTGAAAAAGCACATTTATTCTGCTTTACAGGTGCCTTGAAAATATTGATAATGCTCATGGTTGAAAATTACACTCACCTATGGTAACATATCAACATATCAGTTGTTTTAGCCCCTTGTATGTTTTTCTTTTTATTTTTATTCACTGATTTATTTTGCCTTTTTGCTGTTGTTCATCATATCAGTGCTTTACATATTTATTAGGCCACTATATCTAAGTTTTATGCCCTAAATTAACAGCAGTGGTAATTATCAAAAAATTTCTGTAATGGATAAAACACCGGTATATAGAAGCTCTTCAACCGAATTTATATTTCTAATCCTAACACATAATTGTTATTGTTATCCATGAATTTTCAAATTTACTGTTTTACAAAATAGTAAAGCACACTATTATTTCTTGATTAAGATGTCAATGTGATTTTCGTTATTTACATGCATTCTTGAACAGAAAAACATGTTTTAGTGGTTGAGTGTTGTACTTAGTTATGAGAGAAGGCCAAACATTTGGGCTCAAATTTGGGCAGTTTATTTCCCAAATAAATAATAACATTATTAGTTTTTAGGACCCAGTAGCAGCAACTCGCATACACATGAATGACTAAAGTAAGGTCATTTTGACTAGTAAAAGCTGAATTGCAGATATTTGTAACTATAGTTTTGACTTGTAAGAATGATGTTGCAGATATCGGTAGTGCATATCCATTTGTCTCATCCAACTACTGAACAACCAGAGTTCTTTCTTGTGTTTTCAGTCGTACTCCACCCAGTGAACAACTGTCTTGCTTTACTAGAGTGATACTGTTGTTGCCTCTGTCTGTCTTGACAAAAAACAAATCACTTTCTGTGTGCGGCATGGGGATGTCAGCAGGTGGCATGACAGCTAAATGCTGCTGCACTAAGGAAATACAGAGATAGTTATGTGGAGCTGCGTCATGCAAAATAATGTTACAATAGCTGGGATGTAATTGACATTTGTTTATAATTAAATCTGTGAGCTGTGAATGAGTATCCACTAAAAAAACACACTGGATCTGTGCTATGGCTCTGACAACAAGGCCTGGCTCACCGTCTGTATTCCATGAAATTTGAGCTCAGCTCAGGACAGGCTGCTAAAAACTATTTGTCTTTCTTTTGCCCCTACACACCCTCCTATCACAGTGACAGGATTTTAGCCAGGAAACTTTAACTGGGTTGGCCAAGGTCAGACACAGAGTTAGTGGTGAGGTGGTAAATGTTGGGTATTGATTCAAATTTTCATTACAGTATTGATATTGATATCTGCACCCTATGCACATATGAATAATAACTGAACAACAGAATGTATGTAGAACTTGCAGATTGTGTTACTTTTCTGTTCCTATTATTATTTTTGGTATTGTTATTTTAGTTAGTTGGGCAAGTCTGTGCTGCTCTCACAGACTTGGTATTTTATTAAATGTAAACAGGTACACGTCATCCTGTAGAATCCAAGCCATGCCAAGCCATTCCTTCACCAAGAGCCAAACAAGTTATACACTTTCTCACAGCACTAATCCTCCTACAGAAAGACATCACTCTGTCATCAGGCCATCTTCTCCGTTACCTGTATTGTTGCCTGTATCTGCTGTAGAGATGAGGCGCCATCTTGTGGTTAAATTAAAACACCTTGTTCATCACCTGGTCTCACTTCCACTGACAGCAGTGGTATTGTGATGGAATACATAAAATCTTAGAATTGCAAGTACAGTACAGAGGACAGTGTGTGAGTCTTTGTGTCTCTGTGAGAGTGTATTGTTGTTTTATTTTTATTTTTTTTCCAAACAAATAATCACCACTCAGTATCAGTTAATATAACTAACTGTAGTGTATAGCAAAAGTGTGATTTCTTTCTTTCTTTTGATCATCCTTTGATCGTCCACCACCTCTCATTGCACTGCACCTAAGACATATGGGTCCAATATACAGGGATTGATGAGAGGGCTGAGAGGGCTTGTAAGAGCTGATAATGAAACACTATGAAAACTGTGCATAATGTAATGACACATAATGTTACAAAAAATGCAAGAAAAACTCAGAATGTAATAATTGGTCGATAATGTAAGAAAATGCTGAGCGCATAATGTAGCACACATGGGGGGCGGGTTTGTCTATGAACAAGCCGTAAATTAAATTATTAAAAACTACTGTAACAGTGCTTTTAGTTTAGACTATACTCTATTGTGAAGCACTTACCTTGCTAATCTTAACACTCTTGCCTTTGCATCAAGAAGACTCAGGTACGCGACCCGGTTGGACCAAGGGCCAATTGAGTTTGCATGTTCTCCCCGTGTGTGGGGGTTTTCTCTGGTTTCCTAAGCATGCAGGTTTGGGGATTAGGCCAAGTGGACACACTAAATTGCCCATAGGTGTGAATGTGAGAGTTAATGTCTGCGTAGATTCTCATTCATCCAGGTCATGGTAGTCAAAGGAGTTAAGTTGTAAGCAACTGGACTTCTTTTTGGAGCTTGAAGACGTTTCACCTTTCATCCAAAAGGCTTCTTCAGTTCTGGCCTGATGATGGAAAACCAGGAGCTGTAGGAGAAGAAGCCTTTTGGATGAATGGTGAACCGTCTTCAAGCTCCAAAAAGAAGTCAAATTGCTTACAACTTGACTCCTTTGAGTGAGAGTGAGTGGTTGTCTGTCTCTATGTGGCCTCCGCAACCCTCATGTGGAGGATAAAGCAGTAGAAGATGAGTGAGTGATATTATATTATTATTAGGTGAAATCTACTTTGCTTGCTTCACAGCAGACACGATCTAAAAAGTTGTATTACAATTCCTTGGTAAATTATCAGCTCTTACAGTGCTACCACCAAATCATCCCACTGCAACCCAGTTTAGAAAAAGAAAAAAACAAAACAATTTAAGGTATTTGGTATTTTTCCTGTTGAAAAATTTCACTGTCCATTAGTCATTTCACTCAATACCATCTTAGTTCTAATACTTGACTCTGATTACAGTTTAAAAAGCAGTTCTTGCTTTAGCTTATCCATGAAATAAAATTTTATGGAAGTCTTCCACAAATGTCTGGCTACTTACAAACTGCATTCTGTGATAATTTACTGTCAATCATTTGCATTTACCCCTAGCAGTAACTGTCGATGTTATACTTAGGTATATGCCATTTACCGACTACAAAATGACCAGCATTTCTGTATAACCACTTAAAAATACATATTAATAATAATAATCAACACTATTTTTAGACAGAACTTGCACTCAGGTTTTTGCAAATAAAAGATGGGGTCATTTTTATAAAGAAATGTAGTGTAGTGACAATGTACTCACTATAGTAGGTCAAACTACTATAGTGGCATATTATCATAATACAAAACTTGGACATTCAGTTTTGAAAAGGTGCTGCTACCATATTTGATTAGTGTTATTCATGGATGCTCTTGTTTAAAAAAAGAGAGAGAGGGAGCAAGCATAGGACCCACTGACCCATTCTTTTCCCTCTGGTTTTTTTTTTCGTGTAGTGACATGTTAATGTCTGTGGAGGGTGCTCATTACAAACATTACAAAGGCATCTCTTGCACAGATGACTTGATGGCTGTTATCAGATTGTGTTCTGCAGAATGTCCGCATCACCAATCATTATTGAAGCAATAATGTTATCTGGCTATATTTTACTAATTGGAAAACACACAATTAATGGTACAAATTTCTCACATACTCCTTTTCCTACAATAGTTCAGTGAATGCTTCAGTGGATGACAGTATCCTTTGTGTCACTGCTAATGTCTTAACAATCATGTGTCCTGACTATGCATGAAAACTATTTCTGCTGACATGCCTTAACACTTAGGTGGGAAGTGAATAAGAGACAGGTGAATCCCTGTTAATGCACTGCTGTTGCTAAACTACAAATACCACACTTGTGCTGAGAAAAAAAATTACAAACTTTAACACTTTTATTCAAACTGTACACGTACAAGAGGCTTATCTCGATAAAAAACAAGTAAAGACAAAAATGAGAATCCCCATAAATACAATATGCCTATAGAAAAAACTGTCTGTGTTTACTTGATACGTTGCATATGCTCTGATAAAAATACACACAAACACACTCATATTCCTTCTGAAAACAGTACAACACAAACAGATCAGTCTGGTGTCATGGACACTGGCAGATTTTGGCTCACAAAATGTGTTTGCCCTGTTAGGTAAAGCACAATGGAGGACAGGTGGATGTTTTACCAGGGGTTTGAGGTATGTAGTACATTCACATGGGAAATGTGACATTCTTGTATTCAAACTGCTTCAACAGTATACACTGAGGATATGCACATAGCGTGTTTGTAGTTTTAGTACTCATGGATATGGGACAGCATTAGGTTACAAAGTACCAAGTGTACGTGGTCAAACTGTTAAGAGGCTTTCCTCAAAGGTACGGGATCTTTCCATTCATCTTATATAACGTACTGTATGTAAAGAAAATCTTCCTGCACACACATCTTGTAGCTGACAAACATGGTTTCCTTGGTAATAAACAGATTTTTTTCTCATGTGAATTAAAAAAAAACAACCTGGGTTTTCAATGAAGTTTCCAAAAAAATGACTTGGGTACCAAACCTTAATGAACAATCTTGGATGGCCCTAAAACACATTCACTATAGTAAGAGCATTTAGTTGGCTGATTCCCTGCTATTTTTTTTATTTATTTTATTTATTTTCCTGTAACTGTGAATTTGTAAACTAACAGATTGTGGCAAGATTTCACCTGCATCAAGGACATCAATAACCATAATCAGTGCAGCTGTAATGACTTTTGTTGTTGTTTTTTACCCCCACCTCTGCTACAGTCTGTCTCCGTGCACTCTATCCACATAAATGCCATCTATCCCCTCATAAGACAGTGAATAGACGGAGAAAATAAATGTTAAAGCTTGAGTAAGGTTGACACTAGAATGATTCATTAAAAATTCATTTAAAACGGTTTCAGTCTTTAACACTTCAAGTGAAATTACATGAAAGTAACAGATTAAGTAACAGTGGGCCGAGAACAGGCATGAAACATATATACAGTCTTCATTCAGGATAAAACTTTAAAATCCTGAGCAACCATTTCCTCTCCGCAAGTTTAAAACTGGATCCTTGAAAATGTGTTTGGATGCTAAAAGCTTAAGAAAGTCTTATTGATGGGGGATCCAACTGCTGAAAGACCACACACAGAGACAAACAATGAACTGTTCTGTATCCATTACAGAGTGTGGAAGCCTGCATGTGTGGGGGAGGAGGTTGTTTTAGTCAGGTCATCCTTTAGTGGGTCATTTGTAACACTTGTAATAGGTGTGCAAACCAATACATAACTTCATTCACCTTCACTGTGAGCATTCAATGCATGAGCAAATATTCAGTCTGGTAAAACAAAGTAAAAATTAAACAAAAAAACAGTTTTGATCTCTGGGCAGCCACATAGCATCTGATGGAAGGGTTGGTCCACCATTCCACAGAATAAGCCAGATGAGATTGTACTCTGCAATATGTGACAATACTTAAGCATTACAGTCTAGAAGCAGAGTATGTTAACCTAAAATGTACAGGTATGGTCCCAGCTTCTCCAATTAATGAAATCACAGTCAGTGTGAGTGTGGCTGCTATATGATCGAAACTGCTGTGACCTGCTGCAACATGCAGAGAGGGCCACACTGCATGACCCATTAGTCTTGGTAAATAGGACGTACATTCAAATTGTAATATTAAAAATATAATCAAATATATGTGAGAAATTTCATATTAAAAGTAACTTAACCAATCTGGCATTACAGTTCAGGGAGCAGTATGGCCATTTACATCAGTTTTATTATCCAAAAAATGCAAAAGGCATTAGTGTAGGCCGCCTGATCATCAAAAAGAAATATAATCAATATAAATGAAATTTTGGTTACTGTCCGACAACCTGAACTGCAGCCATGACCTTAAAATACAAAAAGTGAATTGAAAAAGATGTCCAAAAATAGCATTTTGGTTTTTTATGCTTTGTTTTTTAAAGCAAAAGCTTTCTTGTTTGATCCAAAACTCCATGGCTCTATGCATCCACTTTCACACAGTTGTCTCCCCATGGTTACCATTGCTAAGGCGCTTGTAGAACCTCCTCCAAGACTGAAGAGTCTTCCCAGACCAAACCCAGAAACCAGAGGTGATGCCCACTATCATGGTCATCAGGTATTTGATCATGAACACAGTGAAGTCCGGGGTCATGGGGGCAAAGTTGTGAGCTGGACACTGTATGGCAAAGCGTTTACAGGTTTGCATATGCCAGGTACGCTCCCACTGCTCCCTGAAGGCCTGCTCATAGAAGTAACAGGCTATCACAATGGTGGCTGGAACTGTGTACAGCACACTAAATACGCCAATCCGCACCATCAACTTCTCCAGCTTCTCCGTCTTTGTGCCATCATGCTTCATTATTGTGCGGATTCGGAACAGGGATACAAAGCCAGCCAGAAGGAATGACGTGCCAATGAACAGGTAGACAAAAAGTGGGGCCAGGACAAAGCCACGGAGGGCGTCCACATTGAAGATCCCAACAAAACACACTCCAGTAAGGACGTCGCCTTCTACTTGACCCATGGCCAGGATAGTGATGGTTTTGATGGCTGGGACAGCCCATGCAGCCAGGTGGAAGTACTGGGAGTTAGCTTCAATTGCCTCATGGCCCCATTTCATTCCAGCAGAGAGGAACCAAGTCAGGGACAAAATCACCCACCAGATGGAGCTGGCCATACCAAAAAAGTACAGCACCATGAAGAGGATGGTACATCCCTCCTTTTTGGTTCCCTGGGCCACAGTCCTATAGCCATCCTCTTTGAACTTATCCACACATACTACTTGATCCTCCAGGAAAAACCCAGCAGCATAAGCTACTGCCACCATGAAGTAACAGCCAGATAAAAAGATAATGGGCCTCTCCGGATACCTGAACCTCTTCATGTCCACAAGATAGGTCAGCACTGTGAATAAGGTGCTCACACAGCACAGGATTGACCAGATACCAACCCACAAACGGCCGAATTTCACCTCATCCTCTCGGAAATACATTATCCCAGTTGGTTTATTGGGCTCACATGGCGCCCCACAGTCTTTGACCCCCATGAAGCGGTAACCCAGATATGTTGGCACCTCCAGCTGCAGAGGGCAAGAGAACTGGTACAGCTGGTTGTGGTGAGGCGGACGTTGATTCGGCTGACCAATGTGTGGGGGTAGAGTCACTGGCTCGAGTGCATTGGGGGAAGAGGAGGAGGAAGGGCTGCTGGGTTCCGATGTGTTCTGGCCGACGCAGATCTCACCGGCTCCGTGAACGGGGAAAGCTTCGCAGCGGAGCCGCTCCGGCCACTGGAAGCCGAATTTATTCATTAGGGCTTCACATCCCTGCCGAGCCCGCTCACACAGAGACCGACAAGGAGGGATGGCCTGTTCCAGCACGGTGCACACCGGAGCATACATGGAACAGAGGAAGAACTTCAGATCCGCAGAGCATTGGACTTTAACTAGCGGGTAGAACTGATGCACCTCGAGCCCCGCGTCCTCTTGGTTCGTATGGCCCAGGAGGTTCGGCATGATGGTCTGATTATAGGCAATGTCTGTGCAAAGCGGGATGGATATGGGTTGGCAAAACCCGTGTTCTGGGACGGATATTCCGCTCTCACTGTTGTAATGTTGAGCTGTAGTCTGAGAGAAGCAAAGCCCGCACACCAGCCACATGATCCGCAGCAGACCGGAGCCAGTGGTGGACCTGGCCGCCGCCATAGTTGAGGGGGAGGGGGGAGGGAAAGAAAAACTTTGATCCAAGTAGGGCGACTTAAAAACGACTGAAACTCGATAAAAATATCCAGAAAATGTCAAAATACTTAACTTTAGGCGCGTTGCTTCGACTTTCAACGGCGATGACCGACCTTTTCTCGTGTTTTATGTCGATAAATCCAAGTAAAAGGTTCGTCGTGTCATGACTTCTTGATGGTCTTTGTAAGTGACTCCAAGTAGTCTACTCTCACTCTCATTGCGGTGAAAAAAAATTCTCCAATTTTCTCAAAAGAATGCTGACCTATATAATTCCAGTTTGTTCAACACTCGGGCGTCGTTACTTTGGCGAAAAACAGGAGTAGCTTGAAACACAAAAGGCTCATATTTCTATCGTTTCTTGACTTGACTTCGTGCGGAGCGTCGGTCTACATGCGGAGCGGTTGGAAGTCCAGAGGCTCGCTCTCCTCACTCTGTGCAGATTCCACCGGTTTCCAGGCGCCCCCTCCAGTCGCGAGACCCCCCGACTGAGCGCAGGGTGCCTTGAAACCGATGACGCGTCTCAACCAATCCTGGCGTTTGTTTTCCTGCAAGACTCGTTCTCGATTGGCCTTTACACCTCACCGAAGGAAAATATGTCACACTAGTTACATTAGAGCAGAAGTTTCACAAACACAACCATTTTCTCTGACAGTTTGCATATGGTTTCTTTTATGTAGACATTTATATATTATAGAATACACTAACAATTGCATCTATTGTTCATGAAAAGTACAATAAGGATGTAACCCCCAATAAATGGAAAATGCAGCTGTATTTAAGCATTTATCAATTGCACAATTTAAAAATACAACTTTCAAAGTCCTTTAAACCAGTGGTTTCCAAAATTTTAATACCAAGTACCACCTGAGAAAATATTGAGCGCTCAAAGTAACGCCATTATCAATGTTAAAATACAGTGGTGTAAATAGGCCGAGCTCGTTTGATATAATTTATGCCTGATAAAGTCTACGACAGTTTAAGAATATGCCTGCATCTCACTATAAGACAGCCTTTACTGACCGGAAGCTGAAATTTGTAAATCACTCACTCCCCTGCATCAAAGTACTGTAGGAAAATAATTTTTAGCTGAGGATGACACAGAAGATGTTGAGTGTTTGCTGCCTTGTTTGGCAAGTTTTGTGGCACTTAGGTAAACCTAGACAAAAGTTTTTAAACACCAGTCAAAGAATAGCAAAATAGCATATATTTGAGCTTCGTGATGGAGGTACCGGTGGCTCAATAGCTCCTGCTATTTAGCGATTTTAGTCGGACTAAGACAATAATTCGGTTAAACACATTAGTCTGACTAAAAACATGGTAGTTTTGGTGGCACTAACATACCTGCATAATGCGATTCATTGTCCCATTACTCCTGCATGTACACACTTAGTCGGACTGAAGTCAGACTTGGAGTTCTGCGTTGTACGCCACTGGATTACTGTCCATATGTCATACTTCTTCAACAATTAACATTCTAATTAAATGAAATGACTCTGCGAAGTGATTGTCAGGCAATAAAAAATTCAAGGTGAATCACCATTCACTTTTAATGTCAGTCCAAATATTTGTTGTACAGTAACAGAATTTTTCTTTTCTACTTGGCAACCACTCTTAAGCTTTTGTTAAGCTTTGTCCTTATTTATGCTATTTTGCTAGACAGGTAACAATGTGACATGAGTGGATTTCAAACTCTCAAGTAGTTGTCTCTGGTTTCTGTTTGTATTTTTCATTGCAAACAATCAAATCTGAATCAACCTGTTTGATCATGAAAATAAAGACCAACAACAATCAAAAGCAGCAGTAATTTGCACAGGCCACTGAGTGTTAAATGTAAAAGCAATTCCTGGTGGTCTTGCTGCATTTGGTATGTTTCTATCCTGAGTAAGATAAAGAGGGTGGGGGTCGGCAGTGTGGGGGAAGGGACAGGAAGAAGAGAGAAGGTCAAAGAGGCCAAAGGGGGAGAAGGAGACAGAGCAGGAAGACAAGCTGAACCAAAAGGAAAAGTTGCTTAAGTTGCCTGTTGTATGGTGGCCCATAAAACAAGCAGGCACATTGGACTGAAATAGGCCAGTCAACTGGTACAGATTTTAACAACAGATACTCATCTAGATATCGCAGGTCAAATGTCATGACATTTTTTAGACTTAAGAATAATAAAATTACATGACAAACTCATCTCCTGAGTCCGACTCTCATCCTTTACATGCTTCCACTGGGCTAAATTATGCACAATAATAAAGTGAAAGTAAAAACACCCAATCTCTGGTGTCTGCTCTAACTTACATTTGTCATGGGGTTTAAAATGTCACTGCCTAGGAAGCAAAGTAACTCTCTGGCTGTCTTTTATCATATAACACCTCTCAGGTCACCCTATAGCCATCGACTTAGCATTCCCAGTCCAACCTATGAATGAAGAAGCAATATATAGTCACTGTGCTCCTGGAGTAGACTAACTAAAAGTCTGAGGCCTGCCTTCACTTTAGGTTCTGGGTCTACAGTAATACGCTAATTTTTGTCATGGACATTTAAGGATGAGCATTCGCTGTTTTGCTGTTTTGTTTTTATTTAGGTTAGATGTCTTCTTTTCTTTTCTGAGTGTTGATAAATGTTAATGATACTCACCTCATGCTTAAGTTTATGCAATATTAAGTGTTTTTTTTTGGTAGTTTCATGAAAGGTATGTTGCTTTGCATTTTGCTGTTATGACAGATGCACAGTGACACTGATAAAGATTTTGTTGAGAAATTCTGTCCTAAATCTTAATGGCCTAACTGTGCTTTTAAAATATTAGTGCAGAGCTTGGTTTTCCAATATAATCATTGCACACTGACGTCACTTTCATCACACCCACCAGTGAAAGGCAGAGAGTATTGATGATCAAAAGAAGAGGGTGGTTACCCATTAGTAGAGATTGTCCAGGATTCTAACCAAACTCCTTTATAACCTGGAGTTACAGCTGCTGTGGAGGTCACACCTTAAAGTTATCTACTGTATGAATAGGCATCATAATTACTTAATGACATAATTAGAAATAAAAGTCTCTTGCTGTGAGCTTCAGACAACTGGATGGGATGAATACATTTGACTTCACCAGATACATAGACAGCTGCGTAATTAGTAAGGACTAAAATTATAAAATTATTAATTTAGAATGTTGAACACACACACACACACACACACACATACAGGCACAGCAGGTCAGTTGGATGTTCTCCGTCCATCGTGTTCAACTGTAGTTGTTTGTTTGTGCATGAGAGTATGTTTGTGGACTGTGTCTGCCGTGGTCAAGCACATGTGGCCAGTCCAGCAGGTTTCCAGACAGTTAGTCACTGTTTGGACTGTGGTGTGCTGCGGCTCGACCGCTGGACAAAAAAAAACTAATGACACAAACAACAACTAGATTTACAGACTGAGGTGAAATTAACCCAACAAAAGAGATTTTGATGGTTTGGACTGGGCTTGCTCAGTTCGAAGACTGCCAGAAGTGTGACCGCCATGCAAAGTATTTGAGCTACCATGTGAAACCCAATACTGAACAACTATTTAGATGTGGAGCAGAGGTGGAAAAACACAAGCCCTTTAGTTTGGTCTTAGGAGGTTGTCAAATTTGAGGACAGCTTAAAGAACATGTTGGCTGACCAAGTTGGTCTAACCAGCACTTAAAGTGTTTTTGAGGAGTGAACGTAAGATTAATACACTATGCCAGGTATTTTTCATGTTGTGACCATGTTTCATATAGTGATCATCTTATACAGTGATTTTTTTTTCCTGATAATACTTCACAATTGTGGTCTTGGCATTTTTACTCAAGAAAATAATAAATTATAATTTGTCTACATATAAAAATTCATCCATAACATTATTTCTGTGTAAATTCAATGGGTATTTGTTGTTTTTATATGCGTGTAAATTCAACAGTTCATCTGCACGTCTCGGTAAACCTCATGTCTGGTTTTTTAGTAGTATAAAGTTCTTGTCTCTAGGTGTGGTGCAGATACTTCACTGACAAATCAAAAAATGTTTTCAGGATTCTTTTTTTTTGGACCCAGTCCAAAGTACGTCACAACATAACCACTAAGCCGTATACAGTTTCTCTGAAACTGCCTGCTGTTATTAGGAGGTGTTAGCTGCATTCTGTCCCATCAAATACCAGTAACGTCGGACATATTGAATGCTTACTTTGATCTTTATTGTTTGAACTCTGGCTGTGAGGCTGGATGATTATGATGCGGGGTGGATGTTAAATGTTGTAGAAAGAAGCGGACAAGACTCGCTCACCCTGTGTGTGTGTGTGTGTGCTTGCGTGAGCATTTTTTCTGGTATAAACACTGACTTTTTCAGTAGTACTCATGAGGACCAAAGCCTGGTTCTAATGAGAACAGAACCTTATTTATGAGGCTCTGGTTAAAGTTAGGCTTAAGATGTGAATTGTTGTTAGGTTAAAGTCACGATTAGACGTTGACCGGTCATGGTGAAGGTTATGGATAAGGTTTTAGTTAGTTTATCCAAATGAATGGAGGTCAGTGCAGTATTCTAATGAGCCTGCTCAAACTTATGTGAGTATGTGTGTGCCTAAACTAACCCGTAACCTGCCCACAAATGTACATGTATACATACAATTCAATATAGAAATATGAGTGAGAGATTGGTCTGATTGGGGGAGGGGAGATCAACCTTAAGAAGTCAGTAACGGGAGAGAGAGAGAGAGGAATGCATGCAGCTGGTTTGTGTCTGTCAGCGCCACACAGAGAGCCTACAGTGCTGGACTACTCAGACATGCTCACACTCACACACATGCATAGCACAGTGATGAAAGAACGGTTTATTTGGACCAACAGAGTGTGTGTTCGGTCCAGTGGCAGGCAGCAGGAAGCTCTGCAACTGCATGAACGGAAAACTGTATACATATGAGAGAGTGTTACTCAGAGGAGGCTTTAGTGCAGCATGTCACAACTAAAATGTTGATCTGAATAGAAGTTAAATGCTGCCTCCTCTCTCTGTTGTATTTATGCTAGAGCCATGCTTCTCAAACTGCGGTACATGTACCACCAGTGGTACGCCAGCTTCTTCTGGTGGTACCTGAAGAAAAATCAGAAATACTGTTCTTCTTCAGAGTGGAGCTGAGGAATTTTTATTGGAGTGCATAGAAAATAAAATCAATAACAAAACAATAATAATATTTAGAGTCCATAGTTTTTTTTAATCAGCTTCCGATGGGTTCAAAAGTCCCGATTATACCTGCTAACTTTATGATGAAAGAGGCTTTAATAACAGCAAAATCACATACGTACAGTATGTTGACATAAACATTTAGCAGAAGGTCAGATGAGTCTTACAGGAGTTCCATGCAGTTCTTAAAGGGTATTGGATTGTCACCTGCAGCCTGGAGGTGTGTGCTCTGTGTTAGTTATGGTGCTTTTCCACTACACAGTTCCAGCACGGCTCGGCACGGCACGACTTGACACTACTCGGTTTGATGTTAGGCATGTCCTCCTCGAAATGGGTGGGGTCGTCATAGAAATGCTGTACCAAAGTGCCGTGACGTTGTTTTATGCGCGACACAAACACAAACTAGTTACAGTCAAAGCAGTTCTTTTCACTGTACTGAATCATTAAAAGCCAGTCCGACACAGTCACTAAACTAAAATACAGCGAGGGTGTTTGTGATGTGGCTCACGATCGCCAGCTGTGCTGTTACTAAAAACACCACACTCACTCACTCTGTTAAATACTGAGATTTTAGAAATTTCCTTGTCAAATGTTGGAGATTAACGCATGTTTTAAGGATTTTTAACCATTCTACCGTTTGATTTGATTCCTGTGTCAGATGTCACGCTCATGACTCTTTCAAGAGGGAACACATAACTCCCATTTTAGCCTCACTTCACTGGCTGCCTGTGCACTTTAGAGTTCATTTTAAAATCCTTCTATTTGCTTTCAAATCCTTAAATGGTCTTGCCCCGCCATACCTCGCAGAGTTGCTTCATCCTTATACTCCTGTCCGGTCTTTGAGGTCAGCTGATCAGCTGCTCCTACAGATTCCTAAATCTAAACGGAGGCTCAGAGGGGACAGAGCTTTTTCTGTTGCTGCGCCTAGATTGTGGAATGATCTTCCTTTACATATTAGACTGGCCCCTTCTCTGTCTGTTTTTAAAAAGCATCCATCCAAGACCCATTTTTACTCTTTGGCTTTCAACCCAGTATGAGGCATTGATTTTACCTGTTTTTATTGGTTTTATGTTTGTTTTTTGTGTATATACATAGGTGTGTGTGAGTAAGAGAGAGAGTATGTGTGAGTGTATATATAT
>JAFBJR010019384.1:436005-562153 GCA_016785285.1 Brachirus orientalis | reverse complement strand
TGCATATGTATGTGTATATAGCCCATTTCATCTGCTGCACGGATGTACTGTATATATGTGTACATAAGTACAATCAACAGTGTTTTACGTTTTGTCTATCTTTTATTATGTTTCAGTAGTTTATCTTATTCTTCTCTAATGTACAGCACTTTGCCTCAGCTGTTGTTGTTTTTAAAGTGCTTTATAAATAAAGTTGGATTGGATTGGATTGAATGATGACATTCACAACCCAGCTCGCTTGAAACCTCGTCAGAGCAGGTACTATCACTAGTGGAAAAGCAAAAATAAGTAGAGTTGAGCCATGGCGAGCCATGCTGAACTATGTAGTGAAAAAGCACCATTAGTCAGATGGCTGAGGGGTAAACGGTTTGTATGCCTGTTGGCAAGGCCATACAGTACGTGGGCCTTTCCGTGTGGTCAGTGTAGTAAATGACAGGGAACTCTCCGCACATGGTCGACTCTCCTGTTCTCACAAACCTCTGGAGAGAACTGCGGTTGTGAGCAGAGAGCTGCCAAACCAGAGATGCAACCAGTCAGATGTTCCCAATAGCCTGTCTGGAATAGTTTGGGAAGAGTGCCAGGTCTAAGTAAAAATCAAAGAAGTAGTTGGTACTTTGAAACACCATTTCTGTGGTAACAGGTCACCCAGTAATGTGCAACACACAACAAGATAACTGCTAACCCTAATGTGGGTGGCTTCTACAGCTTACCATGGTTGGCTTCGCTGAAGGTCTCGTTTCAAAAATAGCCCAATGTCCAACTCACTCACTGTCAGGCTACATCCATGCGACTGTGTTTTCAGTTAGAAACTGTATTTTTCAGATTAATCTGCTACCAGATTAGCAATTACTGGCAATAGTAATTGACATATTAACATGAGCATTCAGCATGCATGCAGGTGTAAACACAAAGCTGATTTTTTCCTACAGTTTCCGATATTACTACTTGAAACAGCAATGGTGAAAAATAAGACATGGATTTTATGAGATTGACATACAGTAGCTCACACTGAAAGTGAAAGTAGCTGTTAATGGAGTTTTTCATTCATGGATTAGAACCAGTCAGGAAGAGAATGCAGGTAACTGTGTTTCCAAAGTTACCTTTAATTCCAGCCACTTTTCTTGCTTAATGTTAATACACCGTTTAATTGAACTACTGTTGATGTCCTAGTATACAAGCATGAGCAGGGATTTTATTTAGTTTGTTAGTTTATTGGGCTTTCGGGAAATACATTTTCACAGGTTCTGTACACAGGGGTATGGAACGCCTTACATACATTTTTATGTAACAGAGAAACAACATTCACAAAACACATAGCATTCACTTCAAAAATGACAAATTGAACTGATCGTGGCAATTTCGTTTTCGAATACTGCAAGTTTCATTCGCATACTGCTTGATGTCCTACTTATTTGGTACTGTGATGGCTGAGGGTATGATACTGTTTTTGTACCATGTTCTGTTGTATCTAAAAGTTCTGTATCTGCATCCAGAGGGCAGTAATGTAAAGTAATGGTGTAGCGGGTGAGTCTGAGCTTGTACTATTGTATGAAGCGTGTTATTTAGCAGCTACTTGGTAGCATGTTGAGTGTCATTCTGCCTCTTCCTACCATCAATGTCTGGCATCACCTACAGAATCCTGCTCCTCACCTACCAAACACTTTCAACACCCTGGCTCCTCAGACCTCCTTCACTCATGCTCACAGTATTGGATGCTGGATCCTCTGGCATGAGTCTGCACTCCGTCCCTCACACCCATCTATGGACTTTTGGGGACAGAGCTTTCAGGGTGGCAGCACTTCTAACAGGCCTATGGCTGATATTTTTTGAAAGGTGTTGCATAGATATAAGTTATTATTATACTACCATTATAATTATTATGAACATTAAATGATTAAATTAAATTACTAAGCGTAAACTCGGTCTCCTTGTCAGTCCAAAAAATGTATGCCAGCCTGGATTCTCTCATTGTTTTCTTATTCTGTGTACCGGCTTCTTGTGTTCTTTCTGAGTTAAGTTAGGGGGAGAAACCATGGAGCATTTGCGGCAGCAGAGCACCTTGGCCAGTTTGAGTCAAGTGAATGTGCATTCAATTACATTATCTTGGTTAGTTAGTCTGACTTTAAGAAATTTGATTTAGTGGAAATTCATTCAGTCTACCATGTTTAAGTTTTGGTCAAATTAACACTAAACATACTGAATATTGTTTCCAAAGGTCTTTGTTTGAGCCCATTCAGATGAAGCCCCAGACTTTTTAAAAGCCAGTTGCATTTTCATTTGCACTGGAGCCAGTTGCATTTTCAAACATCTCTGTGTGTTTTCTGTGCTCAAAAACAATAGTTTAGCATGGATGGCAGGCTTATCTGGAGCAGAATATTTGTTTTTTCAAATGAAAACCAGAGTGGTGTGGATGTACCACCAGTGATGAGGTCAATGTGGAGGAGGTGGAGATGCCAGTTTCCACCCCCGAATGCCTTTTTGTTACAAATAGTTAAAGAGGACCCACCTGCAGAGGGAGGAGCTGTTAGATGCATCTTTAACATTAATTCATCCACAGCTGTGAAGGGACCGTGGATCTAATGTGTGAATAGGTTCAATAATATGCTTCATGATGTTGCCATCAGATAAATCCACCATCATCCATCCATGCACGTTACTCAACATGAAGAGTTGGTTTGACCCGTTTGAGTTGTTTTTTGTTGGCCTGGAGCAGCACAGTGGAGATATGATCTGCTTTCTGAAAGGCAGGGCAGGGGCAGTTGTATAGCACTGATCCAGTATGCATTCAGTTCTAGAAACTGAAATCTGCCTCAGCAACTTTCCTGGCAACCGATTCTGCCATACAGTTGAATTCAGTCACACTTAGGAGAAGTATTTTTCTGATATCTGCACAAAAGTGTACATTTCATGTACATTTTAAGTATTAAAGTAGCTAGAGACAACATAAAACATTTTCCAAACAGCCTGGGAAAGTTTGTCAGAGGACTGACATGGAAACCTGTGTTGATACTGATCTGCAAACAACAGTAGCAAACATGTTGGCAATGATTGACGGCTTATGACTAAGTTAAGCAGCACAGTAAATTTCTGATCTCTGTAATTTTCTTGAAAAAACACTTAAGTCCTTTAATTCCCCTCCCCCACGGCGCTCTCGCGCGCACACATATGCACAAAACCCCTCTTGGGAGTCATGTGCTAATTGATGCAAAATAGTGGAGGAGGTGAGGCCACAAAGGCTTCCCCCCCACCACACTTCACACAGAGTCTTTTTGGTTTGCATGGTTTGTATTTGGTAAACTCTTTGTGTGTGCATGAGGGTGTTTTTGGTCAAGAATTGAATTATTAATTGAAGCTGAGAAAGCAGAAATGGAAAGGAAAAAAGAAAAACAACAAAGGAGCAGAGGGAGAAGGAAGGAAAAGCAGGGAAGGATGGAGATGGGGTGGGGGGCTGCAGGGTTTCAGGTCAGACACACAGCTGTGGCCATCACCTTTCACTGCAGGGAACACTCTCTGCCTCACACACACACACACACACACACACACACACACACACACACACACACACACACACACACACACACACTTTACTTAGATCATCACTCCCTGTAGGAGCTTGACCTGAGCCAGATGGTCACTGCTCTCTCTTTTTACGACTCTGTCATGTCCACACTAAGCCAGTGTTTTTCACACCTAAGGAATACTGCTTTTCAAATCCACTCTCCAAAGTGGATACATTTCAAAACACCAAACTTGCATTGTTGTGTGAATGGGACAAACAATGCCACATCAATTATGTACCAATAACATGCTGTTTCAGGGAGATGTGTATTACTGTAAAAGGGGAAATCCGGGTTGGCGTTAGGATAAGCAATCTCTTAATTGCTCATTTTTGTGGAGATCACTCGGTAAAAGTTTGTGACTGACCTCTTTTTACAGTTCACGGTCTTACGGGTGACGGATTACTGTAAAAAAAAAAAGAATAGATGATCAATCAGAACGAGCAATTCTCACCCAATGGATGAACAATTACTGTAAAAAATGCATACATTCTACTGCATTAAAGGTTTGAGTTCTGATACCACTCCACCTCTCCCACTGGCATCTTTTTAGGAAGACACAGATCTGCGTAGTGACTGTAGAGGGAGACAGGGAGACAGTGGGAGCTGCTGAATGACACAAAGATGATCCATTTTGTTTTTTCTGTACTTGTCCTATTCTATTTTCAAAATAAGTAAGATAACTAAATAGATTTATTATTCACACAATCTTGAGCTTTTAAATCTTTACTGAAGCATGCCTGATGATTATGGCAGTGGTCAACATATTGCCCTATTGAAAGTTCATTAAGCTGTGATGTTCAGCATGTAAGTTACATTTCTACTTTCCACCACCTGCATTTGGATGTAGTCACTTTCTGTTTTAGTAGGTTCTTTTGAATGCTACTTTATGCTTAAATGCAGAACTCCATTGTACATTGTATGTTTCTTCTCATCTGATGTTTGGATTCTACTGCTAAACAATAATCATTATATATATAATATTAAATATTAACATTAATCATATATATATATATAACTACATGTAAACATTTAACCATGTACTGCACTACAAAATGTAGTACAGTTATCACTAAAATCACATCCCATCTATTTTTGTCATATTTGTGGTGAAAGTGCACACACACACACACACACACATATAAAACAGACACAAAATACTTTCACATTTGCATAATTGGCTCTTCATATAACATAAATAATTTGGTTTATGTTTTTTCTGTTAAATGATTTGACAAAAACCCACAAATTAGGTATTTGAACAGTTGCGTGTTTACACTTTGACTGTACCATGTAAAGTGCCTTGAGATTATTTATGTTATTATTTATGAATCTGTGCTATACTAATATATATATAATAAAATATATAATACAAATAATTTAATTGAATCAGTAAAGGCTTAATAAACAGAATTTATACTGAAGTTCCTCTGTGTTCCTGAATGCTGGTATTTAGCGTGTTATATTGGTTTCATGAGGTCAAACCAAGGGAGCTTGTGTGTGTGTGTGTGTGTGTGTGTGTGTGTGCGTGTGTGTGTGTGTGTGCGTGTGTGTGCGTGCCGAAAATATTTTTATCAACATGTGTTTTCAATGTTCCTTAAAACACTGCCCACACACACACACACACAGAGAGACACACACATACAGGTTTGTGCAGCTATTCCTCTTAGGACTTCCATTTATTTAAACAAAGCCTTAGCCCTAACCTTAACCATAACCAGTTAATGCCCTAACGCTAACCACAATTCAAATCTTCGCCCTAAACCTGACCGCTACCTCAGAAATTAGGTTCTGCTCCATTAGGACCAGGTTTGATCCCCACGAGGACTACTGGTCCTGACAAGGTCCATGTTTATGCTACAAAAGCTTCTAAAGAGGTAACAAAACACATGAAAACACACACATGCACAGTTCTTTCAGTGCCAGAAAGCTGTAAAATATTCCTCCCTTGATGTTGGGAAAGTAAAAATTTCCTTCTTCTGGCATAATGTTACTTATCGATTTACAAGACAACAGCAAGTCAATTGCATTTATAAATAAACACAAATCATGAATGTTTTCAACTTTTTTTGGTTTATAGCTGCGTAAATAGTGTGTCAGTCGCACCAGCTTCTCAGCCTTGCTGTTTCTCTGTGGCCTGGCTTTTACCACGACAGTTTACCCACACACACACAGAGTTGTGTTGTGTTCCAGCAGCAGCAGAACTTTACAAGAGATTTAACAGGGAAATATTGGCAGTTCGGGTCATGACATGTGGTTTACCAAGTGAGTGTGCGTGAGTAAGTGTAGGCTATGTATGGCTTTGTTTCCTTGAGTTGCATCCAACCTGTTTGCAAGAACAGCTTGTATTTCAGAGTTTGCTGCTTTAGAGAGCTGTCCACATTTTAAGTCCTTTACTGCGAATACTATATGCTGCATTACCCCCAACTCTATCTCAACCTTAGTTTTCCTTTTCTATACAGCTGGAGAATTATTGATACTTGACTGTTATTCTTTTATTTCGTGACACAATAAAAACTCAGAGAGTACACAAAAAATGTATGTGATTTAATATGATCCATTTACCTGTAAATGGACGATTGGTATCATGCTGTTGTTCTGTGTATAACATATACAAACATGACATCATGTATTTCTATAAGATGACAGAATACATGGGTTGAACTTTAAGACACAGATTTGGGCAAAAGATTCAGCAGCTGTGATTCTTTAATGTCTCATGTTCAGCTCCAGGAAGACACTTCCAGCCTTTTCCTTCACTCTCTTTTTACTTTCCTGTTTTACTGCTGACTGTAAAGCTGTAGCCAAAATCTGCTGGATGCTTTTATAAGGAAAGCACTAAAATGGCCAACAAGAGTTGATCAGGAACAAGGAGGAAAGGAAAGGAAAGGAAAGTGTGCATTTGTGTGTTAAAATACAGTTAAAACATGCTATCATTGTATCATGTGATAGTCCTGTTTATGGTACTGTAGAGGATGACTCTGGATACCAACTCAAAGCCCATTGTGCAAGTGAGTATCAAATGTGGAATATAAGTCAAAGAAAATGAAGGAATAATACTAACTGGTATTGTATGAGTAGTAATTATTACTGTTTCATTCCAATTTTCAACCACACTTTCAACAGCCAGTGCCTAAACCTGTTTAACTTTTGCAACAAACGATGCTGGTATCTTGTTAACTGGTTGAAATCCCTGTTCCTCATGTGTGCATGAGCTGACTAAAAACTCGAACAAAATCACATGACAAAAAGGGAACTACTGTGACCTGTCAAAATGTCTACAATTGAGCTTTAAAAAATAATGACAATGAAAAATTGTGTTCCAAAAAGTTTGGCTGAATTTTTGGAATCTGTAAAAAAAAAAAAAAGAAACATTTTTCAAAATCAAACCAGAAATGATATTTTCTTTACCCAACTGGGAGGTTGTAAAACTTGTGGAATAAACAGTAATGCAGTTTGCAAGGGTTTTACTTTGTTTCATCACAGAAGGTTCACTTGTTATGATAACGTAATTTAGAGACAAACAGGGATGTGGATACCTATGCCGTGTTGAGAATAGCCCATGTACATGGTTGTAAAATTCTCTCTGGGAGGGACTTAGTCGATTGTTGAATTCGAAGCTTCCTGCACATTGTAACAGTCCTTCAATATCACTGGGCCATCACTGGCGGATGCAGATTTCACCAGCACTAAAAACGGGGAAAGCTTTGCAACAGAACCGCTCTGGCCACTGGAAACCTAATTTAGCTATCTCTGCTTCGCATCCCTGCCGTGCCTGCTCACAAAAGGACCGACAGGGGGGTATGGCTGTCTCCAGCACAGTACAGACTGGCACATACATGGTGCAGAGGAAGAACTTTAGACTTGCAGAGCACTGGGTCTTGACAAGCGGGTAGAACTGTTGCAATTCGAGTTCCGCATCCTCCTGATTTGTGTGGCCCAGGAGATTCGGCATGATGGTCTCATTGTAGGGGATGTCTGTGCAGAAGGGGATGGATATGGGTTGACAGGACCCATGTTTTGAGACGGATGTCCTGCTCTCACTGTTGTCACGTCATGCTGTCGTTAATGTCTTTGAAGCTTTCTGCACAATGGGACGGTCATTTGGTGTCACTGGGTCGGATGCATTGAGAGTAGAGGTGGGGGCCAGGGTGCTGGGTTCAGATATCTTCTGGCTGATGCAGATTTCACCAGCTCCATGAATGGGGAAAGCCTCACAGCGGAGCTGCTCTGGCCACTCAAAGCCTAATTTAGCTATCTCTGCTGTGCATCCCCGCCATGCCTGCTCACAAAGGCACCGACAGGGGGGTATGCCTATCCCCAGCACAGTACAGACTGGCACATACATGGTGCAGAGGAAGAACTTTAGACTTGCAGAGCACTGGGTCTTGACAAGCGGGTAGAACTGTTGCAATTCAAGTCCCGCATCCTCCTGGTTTGTGTGGCCCAGGAGGTTTGGCATGATGGTATAATTGTAGGGGATGTCTGTGCAGAAGGGGATGGATATGGGTTGACAGGACCCATGGTTTGAGACAGATGTTCTGCTCTCACTGTAACGTCCAGCAGAACTGTCTGAGAAGCATAGCCCAGACACCAGCCACAAAATCCACAGCAGAGAGAAGCCACTGGTGGACCTGGTTGCTGTCATATTTACAGAAAGAGGGGTGGGGGAGAGAGAGAGGAATCTTTTGGACTTGCAAATTTAAACTCTGCCTTTAATTTGATAGAAATTATTCAAATATCCAGAAAATGTGCAAACGTAACTTATAGCCCAGTTGTTTTGAATGTCAACAGAGGTAAATCCAAGTGAAACGTTCTTCTTCACATGCCCTCTTGATGGTCTTTGTCAGTGACTCCACTTCAGTCCACTCCCACTCCTATTATGGTGAAAATTACACCACATGAAAGTGCCGTTTTCTCAGAATAATGCTGAACCAAATACCTTTAGTACATGTAACATTCGAGCGTCGTTATTAAGGTGTAAATCCCTCATTGTCTTCACATGCTGAGCCGTTACAGATCCGGGACAAATGCTTGCTCCCCTCACTCCGTGCAGGTTCACCGGTTTCTAGGCGCCCCCTCTATTGGCGAGAGCAGACTGAGCTCTGGGCGCCTTGAAACCGTCTCAGCCAATCCTGGCGTTTGTTTCCGTGGGGGATTCGTTTTTCATTGGGCCCTTACAGCTCATGGAAGGGAAACATGTCCCAGCATTTAACATGAAGCTGGCAAATTTACTGCGCAAAAAAATAAAGGGAACACTAAAATAACACATCCTAGATCTGAATGAGTGAAATATTCTTATTAAATACTTTGTTCTTAACATAGTTGAATGTGCACAACAGCATGTGAAACTGAATGTCAATCAGTGTTGCTTAACAAGTGGACAGTTTGATTTCACAGAAGTGTAATTGACTTGGAGTTACATTGTGTTGTTTAAGTGTTCCCTTTATTTTTGCGAGCAGTATAGTTGCGTTTAGACCACGTCTATATTATTAAAACAGGTACAATACACAAACAATACGATCTATAAAATTGCCTTCTCTTTCATGCATTCACGAGAAACAAAATATAGATGCAAACCCCAAACAACTGGAAAAACATCAGTTTATTAGACACTTTTTGCTGTAAGATTAAAAACTAGCATATTTTAAGTCACCTTCACCAAGTTTTAAAATTAATTAGTTTAAAATGCACTGAAGGATTATTGTGTGGTGCTGGTGATGATGGAATGTTTTTCTTTTTTAAAAACATTGAAATATTGAAACATTTTCAATAAGTTACCTTTGTATAATGTAATTGGCCTGTCATAAAATATACTGACACTTGTCTGTTATGTTTTATATTAAATTACATTATTAATGATACTATGACACATGATAAAAATTCTAATCTTGAGATTTTTAAATAGTATGATAGTGAAAAGGTCACTTACCTGTTAATTGACTATTGCGTGTAATGCTGATGTTTTCCTGATGACATCATGTATTTGGTGACTGGTTAAATTAAACAGAGATGTTATGAAATTAACACTAGATCAGTCAGAACATCCAATTTTCTGAAAGCAAAATCAGCATAAGTGAGACAAAAATTGCTTGACAGTGATGACTGATGATCAAAAATGGCAACAAAAAAATGTCTAAGATTTATCTACTTTATTAGCTGACCTCTTGTCTTGTGTGCTATTGGTAAAAGTGACGTCATTTTGAGCAACAGGTGTGGCCACAACTTTTGTCCCTGCCCGGCTGCCGTCAGAGAATTTCCTCACATCAACAACTACCACAACTTCTGCTCGCTACTGCGCTGCACTGATTTGAAGTCATTAACATACCTTACCTTAGCTCAGTGCCTCTGCTGTAAGACAGTACCGTGTTTGTCTCGATGTTGTGCTGCTTTACTGACATTAATGTGCGCTTTTCACCCGAGTTCAACCCGGCAGTTGGTAAGTTTGGTTAGCCTCTTTACCAGCGATGGCACGGAACTAGCCAGCTCAGTTCATTAGCTATGCTTTCATACTGTATTTTATGTTAGCGACAGTACAAAACCACCGTGGTTTATTTGTCAGTGAGGGCAGCTGTATCTCCGCAGGGGAAAAATGTGTTTCTGTTTTGACTCGGTCACAGAACGCTTCTGGCTGCCATGTTGGCTCATATGTCAGTCACTTCAGTTCAACACTGTACAGCGTTCACTCAGCAACACAGTCTGTGTGAGACGAACAGTCTTTCAGGCCAGGAATATTATATACATATAATGGTCACAAATAATTGTGGTTGTTATGACGCTAATGTATTATTATTATAATTGTTATTATTATATTTAAATTATGTTCTGTACAATCATTCTATATTGAATCACTGGTGTTTTATCAATTAACAATATCTAAGTATTGTGTATAACGATTATGAAGACATACGTACAAGTATGTGTTGTTCACAACACATACATTGTTGTGAAACAAAACTCAGCTTTCCATCCATCCTTGGTGAAAATACTATGTTTTTGGCCCCTTAGTGGTATGAGCAGCAACACCACTCAATCATCAAAATGCACTTAAAAGTGATTGAATCTTTACTGCAGATGCTTCTGCTAAACAGAGATGTTAATACTAATATACTGTATTTTTGCAGTTTATTGATTTTTACAGTAATCTAGAATTAACATTTTATTAATAAATGCAGACATGGTAAAAAGCATCACTCTGATACTCACCCAGAGGAGAGTTAACTTACATCAGTATTTTAGATCTTTGTTGTTCATGCCAGACTTAATGTACAGTCAAGTAATAAAGTAAAAATTTACTTTTTTCTTTTCACAGGTGCCGTAGCAAGCACCAGATGAACCATTAAGGCATGAAAAACAGGACAGAAGATTCACTTGTTTCCTACAAACAGAAATATTCTTTAACAGAAGATTAAGAGCATTGCCAAAAATGCTAATAAAGATGCCTTCACTGTCTAAAGGAATGGAGAGTCTGAAGTAATGGAAAACACAGACAAGAGGTACACACACACTAAAATGCCAAGATGTGTTTCTTTAGGGTATAATTCAGACTAGATGCGAGATAAGGTTACTCCCTAAATCTTGGAGTCGGTTTCATTTAAATTAGTTTGCACATTTCAGAGTACTTTACTAAAGTACTCAGTCAAGCTGTTATAAAACGTAACATAGACAGCTTCAAAGTTCAAGTAAAACTAATTACCTGAATTAGTCATCTTTGTTAACATAAGAGAGGTGTTTAGCTGAAAACTTTTTTTTTTTACATATTAGAAGAATGTCTGGCTAGGATTGCATATCTGTGATGCAGTTATTTTGTATGCTTGATGCTTCTGTATAATTGTGTTCACCTTTGATTTTCAGTCATTTACAGTTGTCTTTGCTCAGCACATATGGTCTTGTCAGGGCCTGCAGACATCAAACATGCACCTACTGAAATTAAATGGAATTTAACCAAACTCATACTTTCATTCAACCACAACTACAGAATGAGAGCTTACCATTATATTAAAAAAGATAAAAATTTAAAACATCACGAGTAGCTCATCACGAAGGCTGTTGTTCTTTCGCTCTAGTTTAATTGTTGTATGTTCTATGCCAATTTAAAAAATGCGATACATACATTTAGAAACTGTTGAAAATCCTGAACCTTGCATTAGAGTATAGTAGTTCCTATTTTAATGAGGTGTTACTATTTGAATAACTCATGTTGTCAGGTTCCATCTTGTTTTAAATTAAATATATTTAAATTTTTTGGAAATAAGATTACAATTGCATTGTATTATAGGAAAAGGGATTTAATTTTTTTTTTACCCGAATCAATAAAACACACATTTGTGTGTTTTATTGCAGCCCTGAGGCCCCTACACCTCCAGAACGGGGACTTCTCCACATATGGCAGTCAGTGGGGCCCATGGAGCACCTCTGTCCAGAGAGGGTGCTGTTTCCCAGGCCTGTTCTGCAGGTCTCCCTGGGAGAACACCATGGACTTCTGCTGTCACAGGGTGAGTACATCCTTGTAGTGAAGTGTGACTCGGGGATAGTTCAGTGCTGTCACCTGAAGACTCACATTATGTCAATGTAAATTTAAAAAAAATTCGTATTGTTATATTGTGTTTTATGAATTCAAATCTTTTCAAAATTTTGAATATTAGTATATTATGGCCATCTGAAAAAATGTGTTGAACATTCATTTTTTTTTAATTTGACAAATGATCTCGTACACTAATGTTGTAAAAATCTGTATGAGAAAAGGGGACTTTTCTTACGACTCATTTATTTAAACTAAGATCCTGCTCTGCCTACAATTATTATATTATTATATCTTTAACAATAATGGTTATCCCACGATTTTATAAACAGCAGACACTTCTCTCGGCTACTTCTTGTTTTAACTGCATCAGAATTAGCCAGTTGTTGTTGTCCACCAGGAGGTCAGGTGTATTCATTTGGAGAGCTGTTGTGGAGGGATGTGAGCATCCCGCTGTCTGCTCCAGTGCTCGAGGTTTCTCTGTTGGGGAAGAAGGTCGTCCATGTGGCTGCTGGCGGCTTCCACTGTGGTGCATTAAGTGAAATGGGCAATGTCTATATGTGGGGAGAGAACACTGCTGGACAGTGTGGGGTTTCTGAGACACACACTGTTACACAAGTCACAGGTTGGTCAACACCTAACTCCTGATATTACTAAATGTTTTATTGGTTTTGTGGTGTTCTTGTATCTATAGAATGATAATGTGAAATAATGATACTTGCTTCTGTCAAAGAGAAATTATTAATATGTGTCATGGGTCTTAACATAATCTGTCTAAGACCTTATTTAGATATGATATTAATATCCATTATGGGTAATCTGATGATGGGCAGATTACAAGTACAGGTATGAGCCCATCCATGTCCACAGATCTGATCATAGAAACCACATTAGGAGGTGGTTTTAGTACACACGTGGTCACATTTTTGAGCATGCATGAACTGATTAGACACCAGCTCACAGCTGATGTTGACCGTTTTTTTTTAATAGTAATCGGCACCCTTATGTTGATTTATATCCAGCCGTTGCCATGATATGAACACTGACTGACACATAATTTTTTTTTCTTAAGGGTAAAACTTATTTCAAGTTACAGCAGCAAGGGCAGCTTTGATACTGTGAATTACCCTATGTCTCTTTCTTTCTTTCTATCACACACTCTGACGCTCTCATAATCCTGGCAGTAGACACATCTATATAGTTGGACTCATTAAAAACATAATTTTGTTCTTGCGAACACACATTCATCAGTGCGTATTTGAATACCGGGTGGAGACCCATTTTGACAGACATGCATTTAGGATACATTTCAGTGCCAGGTATGAACAGGCGTAGTTAGGGCCACCAGCATTTGTTAAATTCGCTGAGAATGGTTGTTAATATCAGATCTGAACAGGGCCTACACTACCGTTCAAAAGTTTGGGGTCACCCAGACAATTTTGTGTTTTCCATGAAAATTTATCAAATGAGTTGCAAAATGAATAGAAAATATAGTCAAGACATTGACAAGGTTAGATCAAACCCACGAATGTGATGCTCCAGATACTCAACTAGCTCAAAGGAAGGTCAGTTTTATAGCTTCTCTTACCAGCTAAACTGTTTTCAGCTGTGCTAACATAATTGCATAATTAGCCTTCTAACGCAATTAGCAAACACAATGTACCATTAGAACACTGGAGTGACAGGTGTAGATATTTTAATGCAATATCTACACCTGTGTTGATATTGCATTAAAACCAGATGTTTGCAGCTAGAATAGTCAATTACCACATTAACAATGTATAGAGCGTATTTCTGATTAGTTTAACGTTATTGTAAAAGAGTGCTTTTTTCAAAAATAAGGAAATTTCTAAGTGACCCCAAACTTGTGAACGGTAGTGTAAATGCAAAACACAGATTGGTCTGGTGTCTGTGTGTCAACTTGCATGTGTTTATCTTGCATATATAAAGATAAATAACAGTATAATAATAATTCCAGTGTCAGAGCCATGTCCAGTCAGTGTGGTGGACAGTGAGGGTGTTCCTCCTGCCGTGGTTCGGCTTGTGGATCTGGCCTGTGGACGAGAGCACAGTCTGGCTCTGTCATCTCAGAATGAGCTGTGGGCCTGGGGCAGTGGCTGCCAGCTTGGCCTGGTCACAAATGTTTTCCCTGTGCGGAGGCCACAGAAGGTACGTTTGTGTGAAATGAGATGATGAGATGTCAGAATGAAAAACAATTAAAAGCTAATAAGCAATAAGCTAGAAGAACATGCGGTGTTAACTGTGTGTACAGTTTAATGATAAACTGATGTGTTTGTTATGTGTGAGCAAAATTTCAGCCTCAACATCAAATTTGTATTCCATTCCATCTGTGTCCTAGGTGGAACACTTGGCAGGCAGACATGTAATTCAGGTAAATTCTCTTCCTCGTATATTAATTGAAGTTTAAATTACAAGTATACAGAAACACCAGCTCTGTTCAAATCCTGCAGGTGGCTTGTGGTGCCTACCACAGCTTAGCACTGGTTCGCAGTTTACCAACTCAGAATAACAATACCCAGAACATCCCAGAGAAGAGGGAGCGGGGGCAGTTACCTCACTACTCGGTGACAGAGAAAGAGGAACTGATTACAGTTGATGATGCACAGTATTGTCCACTGGGGGTGGAGCTGACTGAAGCCTTATCAACCGAGGTGAATGTACAACAAATGTTTAAATCTAAAAAAATTTTTTAATACCCCACAAATCTTCATCTACCCCACAAATCATAACTAAATACATTCATGGTGCATTAAGGATTAAATTGGGTGTTTTTTCAACTTTACTTACTCACTTAGGATGAATGTTAACAGCAGGTCTGAACACGGTTCTTTATGTGCAAAGATTTTCTGGACCTATAGCACAAAATCTTAATATATTCGTTTTTGCTTGTATGCAACTGTCTTTAAGAGTTTAATTTATTTCAGCTGTGATTGATGCTCCCTCTGCTTTATATCCCTAGATTTCTCCAAGAGGAAGGGGCCCTAGACGGAGGCTCCAACCTGGTGGGAAATCTTCTTGCAGCAGCCCTGGCTCTGCAGCTGGTTCAGACAATTCTGGCACTAAAAAGTACAGTATTATATAATTCAGGGCTCTTGCTTTTATCCCTTTATTTCACTTATTACAACTTTGCTGTTAATTGTTTCTGTCTCTGCTATATTACTTGACAAAACATAATAAGGAATCTTCTAAATAGGGCCAATTGTGAGCCTGAGGGCCAGGCTGACCATCTAACTCAGACAGACAGCTGCCCCAAGTCACAACCAATGTCAAGCTGGAGGACCAGTAAGAACTCTGCTTTCCCTGATGAGCAGGAGCTCCAGATCCTCCTCCAGAAATTCTCTGGTCACTCAGTAGAGATGCAACACACCTCTGTGCCAGGGGATACTGACTCACTGAGCAGTCATACTTCAGGTTTGTTATCTATCCTTTCCTTTATCCTTGTCTATTTGGTTGTTCTTTTGTCTTTTAATTTATTTTTTTACTCATCTCTTTATCCCTTTTTCATTATTATTAATGTTTCTGATTCATTCTCAGAGAATTTCTTTATTTGTCCATTGATGTTTTTTTTTTCTTGTCATACTTCTGTTTCTTTGTTTTGTTTTTAATGTTGATATATATAATCTTGGTCTTTCTGTCTCTGCCTCCTTCTCTCCAGATGACAGCTGTGTGTCCTCGACTCCCTCCATGGATGTTTTCACTTCCAGTTACAAAGATGATTCATCAGTTAACAGTCAAAGCACCAAGTATGATCTTACTGTTAAGCACTTTGTTTGGTCTAAAATGTTTAAGAAAGTCATCAGTTTTTATAGTGACAATTTATTGCAAGAAAATCTACAGCTATAGATAGAGGAATAACATGGACATCACATTTTCCTGTGAAGGTGAGGGCCTGGCAGTATTCAAAGTTTTGAAGGGGTTACAACTCAGTCTCTTACTCCAGTGGCAGAAAGAATACAACATTTTGATCTGATATGGATTGGATCAAAGTGTTTTGTCTTCAAATAAAGTTATTTTTGGCAATTGAATAAGAAAGTACACAGGAAAAAGATAATTTTAAAAGATATAATTTGAATAGAAAAGTTTAAATCAGTGTTTTATTCTTAATATGTGTCTTTATGTCATCACTCTAAGCTACAAAATATTAAACAGAATATCTTCCTTTATTTGTATGTGTGCATACAAGGTCAAAAGGGACAGGGGATTTTTAACCATGCAGATGCACGCCATAATATATTTTTAATTTTTTAACACACCAAAATTACTCCAGTGTGCTCTTGGCCTGATCATCTTTCTTATAGCAACAGTGGGCTGTACTCCTCCTCCCCTG
Organism: Brachirus orientalis; assembly: GCA_016785285.1. NCBI lineage: Eukaryota > Metazoa > Chordata > Actinopteri > Pleuronectiformes > Soleidae > Brachirus > Brachirus orientalis. The sequence goes on along the minus strand of JAFBJR010019384.1, from coordinate 545,727 downwards.
TGTGTTTGGATGAAGTTAATCTTTGTCTGAAGGAAGCAAAAAAGGCATTGCAAGGACAGAAGAGCTCCAGTCTTACAAATCTTTGCCAGAAAGGGAAAAAGGCTGGAAACAGAAGACGCTCCCTGCCTGGAACACCCACCCATGGTAGGAATGATAGTGTGAAAATGACTAGACTTTAGTTTTAGAAAATATGCATTTGTCAGATAAGAAGGTTGATACCCTGAGCTCTTGGGAATGGTACCAGGAGATTGTTAGTTCAGCTCTGCATAAAGCCTGTAATAAGCTTTCACCAACAAATTTAAAGCATGTTTCTTCCCATAATACCATTCCTTGAAGTTTTTGCTGTATGTGAGAGATGTATTGAACATCTCATTTGCTCTCAATACAAAATAAATCAAAATGTTTTACTTTAAGTTGAGACAGAAGCTGCAGCAAAGAAAAAAACAAAGCCAGAAAGATGAGTTAAACTAAATGGTCACAATCTGTGAGGTTTAGCTTCGTTGGATTTTACCATCATGTGTTTTACCTTCAGGGTCCCCACTGCGACGCCGGCCTTGTACCTGCAGGCCATCTTCTGCTGGATTGACCCACGCTGCAGCACCAGACGATGCAGGGGATCCGTTGCCGTCTCTGGAGACAGAAGTATGGAGCTGGGGCCGCGGGTCTGAGGGGCAACTGGGCCATGGAGACCAGCTTGCTAGGTCTGAACCTAAAAAAACACTTAACAATAAATCCTGGCTTGTACAAATATGTTCGCTACCACATTTTATTGTAAGAACGTTAATATAATATATTAGTATGGATTATACTTTATATTATTCAGATATTAAACAATGTTGCTTTTATTTTTTGGTAAAATATTGAAATTAATTTTGCCATGTGTGTGTGTGAGCAGACTCCAGCCACTTTGTATCAAGTCCTTGACTGGTGAGGAGGTGATCAAACTTGCTGCAGGGTCCCACCATTCATTAGCCCTCAGTGCTCAATGCAAGGTAACAGACTCACACACACACACACACAGTTGAAGCCTGCTTCTATCTTTGGGGGATTTTCCAAGAGGTTTATTGGTCTTCACAAACAATACTCAGACGCACTCATGCTGACATAGCTCAGTGGTAAAGCGAGTCGCTTTTAACACAAAGTTTATGGGTTTGAATCCTGGCTTCTTGAGCAAGACACTTGCTCCTGAAGGCAGCCTGAATGAGTATGAAAGATTGATAGAAATATGCTGAACATAGATGTGCTGTATGAAAGTGTGAGTGAATGGGTTAATGGCAAAACTGTAGTGTAGTGTAAAGCAGCTTTGAATGGTCATCAAGACAAGAAAAGTGCTATATAAATACAAACCATTTATCATTTACATACACATTAAATTGTGTTGCAGGTGTATTCTTGGGGTAGCAACATGTGTGGTCAGCTTGGTCATGTCAACAGCCCTGTCACTGTTCCTCAGCAGGTGAAGGTACAGCAATTTGTCATTTCTGTTATTTTATTCAAATGCTCCTTCAAGTCCCCAGTACATTAAAAAATTAGCGCCTTATTCACACATGTATTACTTGAAATGTTACCTGCACACCTGTATACAACCTAATAATATCAAAAGCCATATTTCCAATATCTCTATTGGATTTGAGAGGTTTCCATGCTCTCAGTTCTACATTGAGATATTTGATTACTCATCTTCCACTTAAGTGGAGTATCCAATCAAGTGCTGTGTGATTCTTTCGGTGTCTGTCTTCCATACTATTGCTGGGTCCTGGCTGCAGCGCTATTGGCTATTCTAAACACCAGTTAATATGCAGACAACGCCCTCCCTCACTGCTCATTTAAACAGGAAATTTGTAAATATGTAGAACCTATTAGCACACAGAGCCATGTCATTAGCATTTTTACATTTAAGAAAAAAATTACTTACATTCTTTATTTATTGACTTGATTAGTTAAATCATTCATACAAACTAAATGTAATCCTGTTAATTGTTAATTATTTGTTAATAAACTCTGTAGCTATCTGAGGGTCTCCGGGTTTGGGACATATCAGCCGGTCAGAGTCACTCGCTCCTGTTGGCTGATGGAGACTGTGTCCAGCCGATCTTGTTGTACTGTGGCCAGCATCAAGAGCTCCTGTCAGCACAGAGGAAGAGGTCACAACAGAGACAAAAGTCATGCCAGAGGTCACCTAACAGGGCAGAGAGTTATACAGTCAGACCAATTCTGCTGCCTTTGTGCATGGAGGTTTGTATGTACACCAGTGGTTTATTTTTTATAGAGATAATTATTTAGCATGGTCCAGTTTATAGCAGCATTTAATAGCCTTCACTATTTTGCAGTGGCTGTCTTACAAAATATAATACAAATACACAAACCTGAGTTGGCAAGTGTACAGTTAAAGGAATGAAAACATTTTCATTTTATATGTTTGAAGTGGTTCACTGTGGTAAAGTTTATTCAATCTTATAAATCAATTAAATGAAGGGCTACAACACACAAAATCATTGGCACAGGAGAAATGTAAGAGACACAGATCACATCACAAAAAAAACCCCAAAAAATCAGTTTCAAAAAACACTCAAACTGAAACAAAAAGAAGTCTTTTTTTTTCTAATCCATGTATTGAGTAACTGTTCAGCCCTAGTTTATTTATATGACAAAAGCAAAGAAATGATCGTCATGCCAATGTTACTACATCCTTTTCATGAGCAGATTGATTTTGAGTCCTCATTTCTATTCCTTATCCACACCAAATCCTCCTCTTACCTACTCTCTCTCTATGTCATGCTTCTTCTGTGTCTGTAGATGGGCTATATTAGCAGTGTGTGCTGTGGCGGGCAGAGCTGTGCGGTTCTGGCAGACCACAACATCATGGGCTTTGTCTCTGCTATCCATGAGCTGGCCTCCAGAGAGAGGCACTTCTACTGTTTGTTGAGCAACACCAGAAAGCTCCTCCTCACACCACTAAGTAATAAAGGTAAAGCACTCTCTGTGCTGCTGCTGCTGCTTCTCTATTTCTTACCCACTTATTGGTGGTTGGTATGAATGTGGGAGAATAATAGAAAAACACTGGGTGAGAGGGAAGAGGACATGCATCACCTGTCCATGTGAGTTTTAATATATGGAATGTTAATGAAACCATATGAAATGGTGTCTGTTATCAATGCATAGAGCTGTGAGCAAAATTTAACAGGTGGTGAGTGAAATAATGTATGCATGGTTTGTTTGTGTACTTTCCTCCATAGAGGGTGCATACTTGTCATTAGGTGAGACGTGCACTCATCTCTTTGTCTCTCTATGTGAGAGCTTCATTCGTCTGAGCACCCTGATCAGTCAACACTCCACGTCACTCATCTACTTCCTGCATGACGTGCAGACTCGTGACGTCACTTCCCTTCTACTGCTGACACACACTGATGACTTCATTGACATTTACAAAGGGTAAGAATAGGAAACGTTTGCTAAATTCCTCAGAAAAATGAATTTGTTATGTTGGTTATGTCTTATAATCACTTTTTGGTATATTTTTTGTCCCTGATATTTGTGACTTGAATGTGTAATCTTTATTCTTTCATTGGTCACAATTATTCCAATATTCTTTTGTAATTTCTTTTTTTCAGGATAAAGAAAACAGTGTTTTAGTCTCCTCTTTGTCATAGAAGAAAAACTACTGTCACATAAAGTGCATAATTCTCTCCTATAGTATTTTTCCATTTTTTTTATTATATTTAAACAGGAAGTATCCTATAATAGACATCTCTTTTACAGACACCTGAAAAAGCTTTACAGTTTAGTTGAAATAATACACAGTTCAAAACATGCAGCTCTTCATGTGGATGCTTTAAGTATTTTTTTGTCATAACAGACACCACATACAGTTTCTACACTGACAAGGCTTGGTAACACAAACTAAGAAGACAACTTCCAGAGCAAATACAGTTAAAGTTCACAGTTTCTGTTTACAGTAGATAGTGTATGAAGTAAAGGAAAGAAAAAGGTTCTGGAAAAAATGCCCTTCAACAATGCAAAAGAAAATATTTGTCTGATGCGATCTATTTTAATGAGGGGTACATGTTTTTACCTCAATCATTTGACATTGTTCTCTCTCTCTCTGTCTCTCTAGATACTGTTCTGCCCTAGGTAACTTTCAGGTGATGGGTGGATTCCAGTCACTACACAAACTCTCACTGTAAGCTTCTTTATGTTTTAACTGATGAGTCCTGTTCACAGCAGAAACGGACTCCATTCTATAGGTTTTCCACAGTCATGAAATTCCTGGAAAAAATGTTTTCCAGGCCTGGAACATCACTCACTTGTCACATTATATGCAAGTGTGCTGCTACTTGGCAGTAAAAGAAAAGAAAAATAGTTGCAGTGGGGAAGTGCAAGTAAAGTGAAAGTGTAATATGCCAGGTAAATGTATTTGTCTGCTTCTACAAACATGGCAACTAGCACTGTTGTACCCATAAAGTATTATGGAAAAGTTATGGAATAGTTTTGAAAATTAATTGTTGAAAATGTGTGGGAACCCTGATTGTAGAGCAGTTGGTCCAAGGCTTTCATTCACTGAAAAGTAAAAACTGCACTACATTTCAGTTTTGAATGCTGTTACTTTTGCTTTCCTTGTGCCTATGTTATATCCCAGTGCCAGTTTAAGTGATAAGTGAAATATCAAGTTTGGGATACTTTAAAGCACGGGTGTGAAACTCAATTACAGGCAGGGACGAAATTAAAAATTGTGTCCGAATCAAGGATTAGGTCAGTGGTATAAAATACAGAACAAACCATGCTTATAGATTAAATTAAGAAACAAATCAAAGATCAAATTCAAAGTTAATAATGTGTCATGTGATATAAAGGATACTTGTCATAAAATAAAATTAATTGATTTACCCATGGAATAACCTCAGAAGGGCTAAATATCAACACTGGACTACTGTTTTAAAGTTATATACATCAGTTCAAGTATTCACAAAAGAACATAAATGTAGAAAAGAGGTAATTTCCATTTTTCATTCCAATCGGCAGTATTAGTATCTAATACAATAGTATTTCCATCGATCTTACCTGATTTCCTGAGCCCCCTTATAACTCCCCTCGGTTACAGAAAATGTAACTTGATGAGTGTGGGACTAACAAGTGTGTCAATGGAGGAGCAGGAAAGACTATTATGTCTTTGGCCCAATACAATTGTTTGGTGGGATGGATGTGTCCCGCAGGCCTTGTGTTTGACACATGTGCTTTAAAGGCAGGATTGGGACTAGTTTTCAAGCCCTTAAGACAGCAAAGTTTTCTGTTTTCTCTGTTTTTGGGAAAAAAAAAAAAAGTCTACAGGGCTACGTTTCAGTGTGGACTGACAAAAATGGAGACCTTTAGAAACAATGACTCGTACTCTTCCTGGTTGGCTTTTATTTGTCGTTACTTGACTGCCAGCAGTGAATAAAACTCCTCATGTGGAGTTAAGGCTCGACAAGATCTTTTAATTTAAGACTTGAATATTTTAATATGAATTTAGCCCAATATGATGAAAATGAAGAAGATCACGTCCTAAGAGCAACATGTTTTCCCTGTACCTTTCTGTCCAGTGACATCTTCAGTTCTCAGCAGACCATTCTTGCCCAGCTGTGCACTCCAGATCAGTCTGTCAGTGGTGATTTTGATGTTGTTTCATTGCTGTACTGGCCTCTCCAGCAACCCCACCAGTACAGCCGAATTCTGCTCAAACTGGCAGCGTGCTATGATGTGGTGAGGCTAAAACTCTACTCATACTTTTTACCTCTTTCTTTCCTCTCTCTTAAGCATTTTTTTAGATTTCCCCACTGTCTTCTCTCTTTTACTTGCTTCTTTCTCTATCCCTCTGTATTTCCCATCATTGAATAATTTTAGATATTTTGTTATTATTGTCAGTTAAATGGCTGGACACTCAATTCAGTTCAATTCAATTTTATTTGTATAGCGCCAAATCACAACATAAATGATCTCAAGGCACTGTACATAGTAAGGCCAAAGTCTTTACAGTATTACAGAGAGAAAAGAAACCCAACAGTTCACACAATGAGCAAGCACTAGGCATCAGTGGAGAGAAACAAAACTCCCTTTTAACAGGAAGAAATCTCTGACAGAACCAGACTCAAAGATGTGCGGTCATCTGCCTCAACTGGTTGGGGTGAGAGGAAAATGGGGGACAGAGGAGAAGTGGGGGGAGAAAGAAAAAGAGGAGATGAGGGAGAGACAGAAGAGAGAGACCAGGAGCAAATATACAATAGTTGTATCAAGTTTAAAATTATTTATGTCATGTTTATGACTACAGTGTCAATTATACAAGCAGCAGCAGAGATTATTGATAAGAAATTATACTAATGAACTTTTAATCAAAGCATAATAATAATGATGGCAGTATTAATGTTAGTGATGATAATAATAATACTGGGTCTGGATCCTGCAGCCTGTAAGATGAGGACAGAGAGAGAGCGAGAGGACGAAAGGAAAGACAGAGTAAAAAAAATAAGGTTAATGAATAATGATATTCATACCCTGAATGTGAGAGAGTGAGTGTGAGGGAGTGAGCGTGAGTGCACGACAGGAAATCCTCCAGCAGTCTAGGTCTATAGCAGCATAACTAAGAGATGGTTCAGGTTTCCCTGAGCCAGCTCTAACTATAAGCTTCATTAAAAAGGAAGGTTTTAAGTTTAACTTTAAATACAGAGAGAGTGTCTGCCTCCCGAACCGACACTGGGAGCTGGTTCCACAGGAGAGGAGCCTGGTAACTAAAGGCTCTGCCTCCCATTCTACTCTTATAGACTCTGTGAACTACAAGTAAGCCTGGGTTTTGGGACCGAAGTGATCTGTTGGGATGATAAGGTGAAACTAGATCTTTAAGATATGATGGGGCCTGATCATTAAGCGCTTTGTACATGAGGAGGAGGATTTTAAATTGAATTCTAAACATACAGAGCCAGTGTAGAAAAGCTAACACTGGAGTGATGTGGTCTCTCTTACTAGTTCCTGTCAGATCTCGTGCTGCAGAATTTTGAATTAACTGAAGAGTTTTAACAGACCTATTAGAACAGATAATACTGAGTTACAATAATCTTGATGTAACAAAAGCATGAACTAGTCTTTTGGCGTCCTTTAAGGAGTCAAAATCCTGCCTTTTCTAGTATTTTAGAAATGAAGGGAAGATTTGATGTTGGGCAATTGAGGGTAGCTTTTTTTAGAAGGGGCTTATTAACTTCTTCAAAAATGTTCCCGCCATCACTCTCCTGTCTGTTAAAATGTTTTGTCCCCCTCCTAGTTAACTGTAGAGTATCAGAACCTCCATCAAGGCTGTAGTCAGTATGAATCCCTATCTTCATCCCTGCTGAGGAAGAAAAAGGAAGCTGAAACCACATTCCTCTTCTGGAAAAGCCACTCTGGAAAATATACTGTGAGCACAAATTTGTGTTGTTACTATAACCTGCTTTTGCTCTTCTTAACTTAAATGTTTTGCTGTGAAATCTTTTGAGACCTTTCATTTCCCAAAAAGATAGATACTCTACTTTGAAGTTGTAAAGCACATTTTAATTCAATTAAATTCAATTCAATTCAAGAATAGCAGTATTTCTGTTTGCATTTCACAGTAAAAGCTTAATTTACCCAACACGGCCTTCTTTTGTGAAACTGAAGTTAAAGATAACCAAAAGTGGATATCTGTAGCACAGCAGCTAATTGGTAAATAAAGATAATTAATCTGACAATGAAATTAAGTATTAGTGTTTACCATGTTTTGTCAGGAATCTGTTAAGTAGCCGTTTCAGATTTTCTGGTAAATCCTAATGTGAAGTTGTTTTGATTTTAAGCAGCTGAACATACATGTTTGTTTTCAGGAGTTCCTGCGGCTCCCGCAGCGTCGTGTAGTGTGTGAAAGCAGCAACAGATCTTTAACTTTGCAAAATGCCGGGCGGTTCTCCAACCATTGGTTCATATTGTTTAACGATGCACTGGTGCACACACAGGTACACACACATCATATGTCCCAAAGTATACATTCAAATGTTGGTAATTTTTCTCTATTTGCAGGTGGTGTAAATCCAGGTTGGATTTGAATAGTATTAGTTAACGATGCCAACATCAGGACACAATTAACACATATTTCCAAAATATTTCCATCACTCTTTAAATCCATAGAAATCCACATTTCTTCTTCAAGGTACCAGACCATTTCATATTGGTCGCCTTTTAATTACATAATTTTCTTTACTGTCTCTGCTATACCTTAAAAGAAAAACCCCTCTGAAACATTAGTGAGGAAGAAAATATTCAGTACTACTAGTTAGCCAGTCTCTTGTTTTTTTTTGTTTTTTATGAGGTGTATTGCTCTATTCTGCAAATTCTACTGCCAAAGCTCTTCCTGTACAATGTAAACACAGGGAACCAAATGAGACAATTCCCATGATCTTACCCTGCTCCCTCACATCCTAAAACTAGGTCTTCTGTTATTGTTTAAATTTAGAGTGGCAGAAATTACATACTGTGCACTTAAAATTGTCATACACTGAAGAATAACACCAATGTTGGCCCCACTCTGATGTGTGTGTGTTTGTCTCTGTCCTGATGTGTCTCGACATCTGTGCATCATGTTTTTCATTTGCGGTCTGAACGTGTACGTTGTGTCTTTCATTCACTCAGGGGGCCATTCCCTCTCAGAGCTTTGTAAGTATTTCTGACACCAGTCTATCAAAGTTCATCTCCCACCAACCACTCTAACTACCCTGAGCTTTGTGCTACGGCAACATAGGTGGGCTGGCCTCTGTTCAGTGCTCACATTCACAAGATGTTCACATGATATTACATTGTAAATAAATGAATATTAACACAGAACATTATGTAATGTTGAAGTATGTAAGGTTTGAGCTGTTTGCTCACAACCCAAGTAGCTTCAGTTTGATTTGCTGAGGGCTGGAGCCACTAGTTTATTTGACACCTGTCGAAAACCGTGTGTGGTCTAGTACAAGAGCTCTGCAATAAATCTTGCCTTCATGGGGAGAAAAATGTTCAGTTTGTGTTGAAACCCTGTGTTCAAATTATCTTGAGGTGTTTCTAAACTTTTTATAATATGTTTTATAATATCAGACATTGTTATCTATAGTGTTGCAGATGTCCTGTGTTAAAATCCATTTATTTTATGCATGTTCTGATGGCTGATTCTCTCCAAACTGTCCTGTAGCAGCTGCCAAACCACGATGTGTAGTTGGTTTAAATGTGTTTGTAACATTAGTATAACACATCAGTTATGTGTGAAAATAGATGTGACTATGGTCATGAGAGTTAATAAGCCATAAAGATGCTGGGGAAAGTATCAAATTTACCGCTGCATTTTATGTTTTAGAAATAATAAGTAAAAAGATGATGTCACAGGTCTAAATAGGAAGTAATTTCAGTCTCTAATTAGCCCAGATGACAAACGTCATACTGTTACACACTGTTGCCTGTCCCATGTGTCTTTGTGTTCTTTTCAGTGTAAACCCGCTTGCTGCTGAGCCCTAAGGTTGAATAGTTAGCCTGCCTGTTTGTTTGGTGTGGGGTGGTTTGTTAATGAACAGCAACCAGTGGTGAAACCATTCTTTTCTAGATTTTCCCTGTGGTTTTGGGTTCATGTCTGGTGTTTTGTGGCACTTCCCGGTTTATGTTGTAATTTTTATTAAATACTCCATGAGTTGATGGTTTTTGTAGTAGGGTCAGGGGGCAGTGCACAGTGAGAGCTCATTCATTTCCTCACATGCAAAATTTGCAAATACATTGAAGTACAACTGAGAATGCATTTAGACACTTCCCTTATTTTATGGACTAACATTAGTTTTGCAATCTCAGTGGTATGCAAGAAAGATTAACCAGACTAGATTCTCTCTCTCTCTCTCTCTCTCTCTCCCTCTCCACAGTTCTCCACTCATCATGTCTATCCTCTGACCTGTCTGTGGGTGAAACCAGTCCCTGACGACACCAGCGGACTGTGAGTTTGTTCTTAAGAATCCACTTATAACTATAATATAACTAATGTATATAATTTTCAATAAACTTAAGATAATATCCAAGCAGGGGAGCCACTTTTGCCAGAGGTGGAAGTGAAATCCAGTGGTAGAAGTGAAATCAGTTCTTATCTATTCAGGGTTTTTTTTTGTTTTTTTTTGAGTGTCCAGGTGCAAACAGACAAACGCATGTATAGGCTCATCTGCAGTGATTTAACATTTTCTTTCAAAGTATTTAAAGCATTGAATGAGTAAAGAATTTAAATCAAATTAAAATGTTTGATTAAAAAAAAATTAACAATATTAATGTTATTTTGACTGTAACTTCTTGAAAATAATAAGTTTTCCTGCCAAAAATATGTGGATGATTTAATGACAGTGGCCATTTGGAAAAGTCCAAAATGCCTGCAATTAAATAATAATCCACTAGAGGGCAGAATACATTTTTTAGGAAAGTATTTGATCATTTTGATATGTTAAAGGTCTCGGAAACCCATGTAGCAAATATGATACAAATGCATTTATAGTTACTGTTATAACATAGTATTATATTGACAATTATATTGGGCACATAACAGTGACATTAAATTCTCTTATGGTCTCATGCCTAAACAAAACATTTTCCATCGTTTTACTGTTTATAAATCAAACTTTACACACTTGTTTTTTTTCCAACACTTTCTTATAGTATTTGATGTTAGTATAATATTTTAAACACAATGGATAAAATAGCATCTGTCCTTGTTTTGTGTCTTTTCAGCCATGCCATAAAAATTATATGTCCAGAGGAGAGTTTCACGCTGGTTGCTTCAACACCACAAGAAAAGGTACATTTATTTTTATCTAGTTATTTAAGATGTACTTGGTTTTCATTGAACGATTTTTATGCACATAACATTTTGTCTAACTGTCAGTGGAAAACTTTGATTAAAAAATGTTTTATTATCAGAAATTATAATAATTTTTGTCTGTCTGTAGAATAAGTGGCTTAGATCACTTAATGACGCAGTGGATCAGGTGCTGGGTGGTGGAGCTCAGGGATCATCACCAGGAGTGATGGGAATGTCTCGTACAGCTTCCTACACATTCACCGGAGAGGGACGGTTTAAAGATGCCCAGTATACTGGGAGCTGGCTGGCAGGACGAGTTCATGGCAGGTTAGAGAGTAACTATTGGATGTCTCCCATGCAAAATTTGATATAAAAGTGGACAATTCTTTCTGGTTGTAAAAGAACTCCCACTGTGAATCCTGGAAATTTGTGATTTGACTAATACGTGGCAGTTTTTGTAACTGGAAAATCACAGATGTCACCTACAACCAGGCATCTACTGCACGATACCAGCTGTCAGTCACACTGGTGTCCACTCATTCTGTATGTATGATGTGATTCTGTATGTGATTTACTCTGTATTCCTCTAAATGTGAACATACATTTCAAATTTTACTTCATGCTCTTCAGGTCTTGAAGGTCTTGACAAAGCCCTAAAAACAGCAATTGAGACCATTAACAATATATAAATGAAGAGAGAAATAGACTTAATTTCCCCTTTGTTATTTTTGCAACCAGCTCACTCTCCCCCCTAGTGGTTTCATACATCCTACTTTCTGGACATCACTTTTTAACCCCGAAGTCTACATTATTTCTTTCATACCACAGTTTGGAAATGTATGGGGATGGGAGGCTCAGCATGAAAGCGATGCGTCCCATGCCATTGTTTTTCTGTGTGTGTCATTTGCACACACACACATGCATAGAGGCTTAGTTTAGGCGTGTGCTGATGGTGTTTGCTTATGGTTATGGGTGTGTCTTAAATGTTCATTGTGTGAGCATTGCTTTTTGGCAGCTCCTCTTGGATACTGGAGTGTCCTTAATTGCACCATGGAGAGTACTTAAAATGTTCCCTTTGCATTTTGCTTATCATCACAAAACAATAACCTTTGTTTAAGTTGGTGGAAACATGGACAACCTTTAAGTCAGCCCTCAGTTAACCTCTATGAGATTTTGATTATGAATGAGTCATCAGTAGAGTATAAATTCATTTTTAAATCCAGACTTTATACTCTTGACTCTTTCTGGTACCAGCCTGCTAACTAATGAACTAATGGAGTGTAAAAATGGCTTTGTAAATTAATATGTGTAATTGTTTTTGCAGAGGAACCATGAAGTGGCCAGATGGACAAACATACACCGGGAACTTTAAAAATGGACTGGAGGATGGGTTAGTACATTGATCTGAAGTCAGAGGAGCTGGTTAAAATGTTATTGAGTTCCAGTATTGATTTCCAGCCATTGGGAGATATGTGATCATAAGACAAAAAATTTCTCAAGTTACAGAAACAGATGATAACATTGGGTTGCTAAATTTCCCATCAGTGTTATATTTTAAATATTTTTGTTGTAGACTCTCTGCGTCTTTGCTATTCACTACTGTGATTAGCTGGCAAAGGTGTAACTGATGTTGTGACATTGCTGTTATTTTTCTTCTAGCTATGGGGAGATTCTCATACCTAACAAATCACTGAATAAACTCGACAGCTACCAAGGACACTGGAGAGAAGGCAAGATCAATGGGTTCGGAAAGTACAAGTCAGTGCACTGTTTTCTGTTGACCTTTTTTTGGTAGAGACAAACATACAAGCTGAACATTGGCCATAGATTTGTACCCAAGTCAAACGTCTTAGCTCTATATTTTCATGGTTATATCAATTTTAAGCTTAGTACTTCATACCAGGTCACAAATGTAAAGTGCAGTATCACCTTTTACTCAGTCTTAAGTTTTCAGCTCTGTCATAGCAATCCCTAAGTCACCAAAATTGGGCTTTTATGACTTTTTGTTTTGAATTATCCTCTGTGTTGGAGGAACTGAGCCTCCCTCAATCTTGTGCACTTCTTTAAACATGAACATGACGAGCGCCATTGTCTGTGGAGCTGTATTCATGGCTATGTGCATTCTGTTTAGATATGCCAGTGGTGAGGTATATGAGGGCTGTTTCTTTGACGGACAGCGACATGGCTATGGCATGCTGAGCTCTGGCAAAAAGACCCGGACTTCCTCCAGTGTTTTCATTGGACAGTGGGTCCAGGACAAGAAGACGGGATATGGAGTCTATGATGACATCACCAGGTCTGATTATAGCCTTTGCAATAAAGCCAAGAGAAAACATATTTAGCATTAAAAGGTTATCCATATTTAACACTTGTGTGTTTGCGTTTGTAGTCTCATCATTAGGTGTCACTTGTTGTTTCTAATTCTTACACACCAGACCTTCAAGGCTTGTGTTGGCCTCCATGTGCTGAAACTGAATTGTTTTCTTGTAATAACGTACATTTGTTTATATGGTTCCATTAAGTCAATCTCCAGTGAAGCTCAGTGCTGTTATTCAATCTTGAGATGGAAAAGAAAAAAAAAAGTTGAATAATATAAGAATTTATGCTCATCAAAGATGAGCATATAGCCCACCTCTGCAAATGTGCAATTTAAAATTATTTCAATTATTTTGAAGACAGACACTCTGTTGTTGTAAGTGACATTTGTTTTTTTCCAGAGGTGAGAAGTACATGGGACAATGGCTTGTTGACCAGCGGCATGGCAGCGCTGTGGTTGTCACCCAGTATGGTGTCTACTATGAAGGGACTTTCAAAGAAAACAAGATGAGTGTAAGTTCACTGTCTGTCATGTAATCCCATGACTGGGTGTACAAGAAAGGTACAGATAGCGTTTCTCTATTAATCAGGTAGTAATTTAACAGTTAATGTCTGATCGAATTATTGATAAGTTTGAGTTTTACGCGGGTTCCTAACTTACACATTTGGAGGTTTACTTGTACTAAACCTGTACATAGAAATTTATGTACTTGGTTGTGGTTGCAAAGTTATCTCCAGCTGACTGGCATTTTTACCAGTGCCATGCCAGTTTTTGTAAGTGCAAGTTCACCAATGTCGCATACAACCAGGCACCTATTGGACAATACTAACAATCACACTCATTAACCTTATTTTATTATTTTCTAATGAATTGGAATGTAATTTACAAAATCAACATCAAATGTGGCAATGACTTTTAGAAATCTTGTATTTACTTGTTTTACTGAACAAATGTGGAATAATGTATGTACGGGATAATAAGAATATAATATACGTGAATATTATGGAATAATGTATATACGGGATAATAAAAATATAATATACGTGAATATTAGAGTAAAATTGTTTGTAGTGATAATCCATTGTCTGCCACTTTATCCTCCACATGAGGGTCTGACACAGGGTAAATGCTGGGGTACTATTAATATTAAGTCTATTAACTGCTGCATGTTTCTGGACATGTGGGCGGAAACCGCAGAACCTGGAGAAAATCTATGCACACACAGGAAGAACATGCAAACTCCACATGCAACTTTCTTGTTGTGAGCCCACAGTGCTAGCCATGTGCACCACTGTGTGTTTATAGTGATGATTCATGGATGCTTTCATACTGACAGTAAATGTTGTGGCTTGTATTTTCCATCAGGGTCCAGGGCTATTGATGTCTGATGATGACACAGCTTTCAATGGGGAGTTTTGTGATGACTGGACTGTCAATGGGAAGGTAGAAAACAGTCTCTCTCCTTTAAACTATGTGCACTTGCTCCATGTTTGTCTTTCTGCTGCTCAAGTTGTGTTGATGATGGTATGAATATGAATATGAAGATGAAATGCTTTTTTTATTATTTCTCTGTGTACACTGACTTCTCCACGACCTCTTGTCTTCTTCAGGGTGTTTTGTCCCTGGTCAACGGTGATTGTTTAGATGGCATGTTCAGTGGAGAGTGGAACGCAGGGCTGAAAGTTGTTGGAACATATACCAAACCAGCTACCAATGAACCTGAAAAAGAGAGAAAATGCCTTTTGTAAGTTGATGTCATTTATCTTGTTTTAAAGCTGGAATTAAGGCCACACAGCAGTGGGTAGCACTGTTGTCTAACAGCCAAAAGACCTGGGTTCATGACCCGTTCCAACTGAGGCCTTTCTGAACGAATTTGCATACTGTCCCATTTTGTGCATGTGTTCACTCCAGGTCCTCCGGTTTGCTCCCACAGTTCAAAAACATGCCTAGGTTAGTTGGACACTCTAAAGTGACTGCACATGTCAATATGAGAGTGAATGGTTGTTCATCTCTGTAAGGTGGCCCTGTGATGGACTGGTGGCCTGTCCAGGGTGAAACCCGCCTTTTGTCCTGTGTCAGCTGGGGTCAGTTCCAGTGGCCCTGTGACCCTCATGCGGAGGATAAAGGAGTAGACACTGAATCAATAAAGCTGGAATTGACCCTAAATTAATTCCAACAGAAAGAAAAGAAACATTTTGTGTGCTCTTCTGTGAACATGATGATTTTGGTAAGAGTGTTGAAAAACATGACAGGATTGGTGCTTCTCAAAGTCAAGGATTTTTCCTGGGTAGAGCAGAGATGACGATGGACTCCCTCCAAGTGAAACAAGCTAGCAAGTTTGCATCACAGTGTCATTAATAAATTGATGACCAGCTGATTAAAACATGTACTGGGTCGAAAAACAAACAAACATTGAAGCCATGCTGTTTGTGAAATGTTTATTTAATGTATGCTGTATTAGGTGGTTTTTATACTAACTAGCTAACATCATCTCAGTTTTGCAGCCATCACGGACAATATGTACTGTATACTTATTATCAGTGTAGACCTTCAGCTGTTCAGTGATGCTCTCTGAAGTTTGAGAAGCATTTGTTGTAGTACTTTAAACACATTCATACTATGTGTACATGCTGCAGGTTGGGTCAGTATGTGGTGGCTGCAGGCCAGAGGTGGGGCTGTGTGTTTACTGAATGCTGGCGTCGACTGGGCTGTGATGCATCTGGGAGAGGAGACAAGACTACAGCATGGGAAAACATTGCAGTTACTATCACAACTGCTCGACGACACTGGTAAATATGTCAACAAACATAAATATAGAAATATACAAAACAAAATATACAAATATACATGCAATTGTTAAAATGTTTATTCCTTAAATACGCTATTGCATACAAAAAAGTAACCAATAGCGGCTGTATGTGTGGGCTTGGTCGTGTAGCCTAAATCTCAGCAGGTCTCAAAGCAAAGTTTTGGAGTGTTTGGAGTTCATTCCCCATCATGAAGAGGCTGTCACCACTGCAAATTATGACAACATACGAAGATATCTCATCAAGGTACAGTGAACTTTTTGATTCTCTGCCTTTGCAATCACCTGTACATTGACTTGTCCTGCAAAAAAGAAGTCGCACCACTGTATTTGTAATAAAGTTTCATCACTGAAAATGGACATTAATGTCATCTATAAAAGATAAAAACAAACTGCTCCTTGTAGATTTTTTTTAAGTAGATCAGAATATTTTGTATAATTAATAATTATAAAATAATTATTTAACTCAAACATATTTTCTTTCCTGAGGAGTTTTTTATTAAGAAGAAAAATATTAAGAAGAAGAAAAATATTCTGTTACCTTTTGTAGTATTTGACATATAATAGTAAATATTGACATTAGACTTAAAATCATTAAAGCCTGTGTGTGGTTGTTGGTTGTTGTCAGGCATGTGAGACACCTGTCCACCCTCTGGGTTGGCTGGTTGAAACGTTGGTGACCGTCTACAGGATGACATACGTTGGTGTTGGGTCCAACCGCAGGTTGCTCAAACAGGCTGTCCAGGAGGTCCAGGCCTACCTCACCCAATACTACAGCATTGTCCGGTAGATCTTTCTCCTGAGGTTTCTTTAATCTGCAACTTGGGCTCTTTGTTTTCAGCAGCAAAACTAATGTGTCATCCAAACGTAAAGAGAACTTTTCCTGTACAATCTTTTACTTTTTCAATCTTACGTTTTTATTAAACATGTCATTGTTTCACTCTATGTGGTGCCCTAATGCTGCCACAGAAATACACCAAAAACAGATGTGGAGCATGTGAATCAATTTTGTGTGCTGTATACAACTTTTTTTATAAACTTTATTTGAAACTTTTCATGTATAAAAAAAAATCATATTACCTGATAAAAAAAAAAAATATATATATATATATATTTTGTGACTTGTTGCCCCAGAGGAAAATGTTTTTAGGGATTAAAAAAATGCTAAGTGTGCTCCTCTTTCTGTTGTTCTTCTCTACTTCAAACAAAGCTTTTCTGTGTGTTTTTTTCATAGTCTTAAGACACATTTTCAGGACAAATACGTATATCTTAGCTAACTAGTAAACCAGAGGCAAATAATGTATGAGCAGGTGCAGTAACTTACAGCCAACCAGCAAAACTGCTGATAAAGTGCCAGGTTTGAGGAGAAACATTGCTTCATGGAGCAATATTTTGTAGACAAGCCTTAAAAAATCCTGAACAGAAACACTCAAGAGAAACTGTTTTTTATTGTTTGCTCCATAATTATTTATTTAATATTTTTTACGTTCTATTTTCTAACATATGTAATATATGGGAGGAGAAACTTAGTTATAGTCTATGTAGTCCTAGCTTAGTATATAGTCTATGTATGGCTCATCTGAAAAAAAATGCACTTCACAGAGTAACATAGCTTTGCTTGCAGGTTTTTGTTTCCTGGGTTACCAGATGATGGTGGCATCCTCCCAGACCCCCCAAACTCTCCATTCAAAAGCAGACACTACTCTAACACAGATGGACATGGGTGAGTGTTAAAACAGAGAGAAAGACATGAAATAGATCAAAAATTAGTGATGTTTTCTGACCAAATACAATGGTGAACATATGTAATGATATTACCCAACAAGACCAGAACCAATGACATTTCTTTCATCTTTCTTTCTCTCTTCTTCCTTCACCTTTCTTTGCTCTAGTGTTGTGGTGGTGAGCTGCTCCTCTCTGCTCCTCCCTCTGCTGCTCCCTCGACTCTACCCTCCTCTCTTCACCCTGTACTGCCTGCAGGAGGAACAGAAGGAGTTGCAATACTGGGAGCGCATCCTCCGACTCAACAAACAGCCCGACCACTCATTACTCAGCTTCCTTGGAGTGCAAAAGTTAGTTTATATATACACACACTTGTTTTGTTTTTTTTTTACCTTTTTCTTATCTGGCTCATAATGTTATTTTTCTCATGTAGGAAGTTCTGGCCAGAGTGGATGTCAGTTCTGGGAGAGAAAAGGCAGGTAAGATACCTACTGCCCGGTCATTTCATTCATCAGCTTTCAGTCCATCTATCTGTTGCTTTCACGTAGTACATAGGATACTATCTCTGATCCCAGCATGAGATCAGATGTGCCACATTAGTTTACAGATGCTGGTTTCCTCTTATGTCTTCTGTAAACTTTTTCCTCTGTTCTGTCTTAGATTGTGTCCAGCAGTAAAGATACCTGCTTTGTTTCTGCAGTGGAGACACTCCAACAAATCAGGTAGCTGCCATGTGAATGGACATGACATAGAGCCAGCATGAAAATGCCTCATTAATTTCATGTACAGTATATGTGATATAACAGACTGAGATTAGCAGATGACCAAGCAAGAAATATATCCAGACCCATGGTGCTACTGCTCATGTTTAGCTCATCTCCAGTCACACCAAACCTTACACAGCAGATCTACTTTGTGGTGTAGGACAAACTTGCAAAGAAAATCAGATCTTTTCTGGCCGATTCTTTCAAGTGGTTAATCCAAATTTGTGTGTCCAGACTAGGGTTACAGAGTTTATACGTTTTCCTTGAGTTAATTAAAGATAGATTGTTGCAATTAATCCTTTTTTTCTAAATTAAGATTTTAAACATTGTGCATTAGCAATACATGAGTTATGTGAGCTTAATAAAACACCAAGTCTGTTGCTTGAAAAAGCTGCTCTGTTTGCCCTCTTAAGTCAGGCTGCAGATAAACTCTCCCTGATGACTAACCTGGTGTGTTTGCTTTCCACGGGATTTACATGAACAGGAACCTGTCTGTCTGTCTGTCTGTCTGTTTGTTTGTTTGTTTCAGCACTGTTAGATGTATTTTGAAAGTAGTGTTTCATCAGCAATAGCATCATGGCTGTAGCTGCACTGTTCTCTACGCGAGTCAGGGAGCTCAGAAGCCTATGACTATGGTGTGTGGCCACTCATGCTACTCCTAACCACAACCATCAGGGGGCATAACATGAACCATGAGCGTCCACTAGTTACAAGTGCATATTAATGGTACAACTAGCTTCACTTAAAGGCATTTTGACTTTTATGTTAATTATGCTGCTTTGTTGGATATGTGCCCTCTGCTGGTGTAAGTTGTAACAACACTACGTGTGAGTTTCTAAGATATGACAGACAAAACAGAGGGTTGCTGGTTAATCGAGGTGCAAATTCTGAATCAGTTTAACTCTAAACAGCAGCTAACAATTAACATAATTTGTACAGGCATAACCAACATTACATTGCTTGCATTGGTAACGACAGAGGTATGACATGTTTTTAGCATGGCTTTCTAACACTGATACAGTGAAAATGGAGGTGCATCATCTCGTTCTCCAAACAGAACTTAGTAAACTTAGAAAACCCTACAGGAGAGTCGTATATTTTTGCAATTTTAGATACTGTAGTCATAATCGGCTTTGTTGTACTCTGCACTGCAGTGTGAGTGAAAACTTCCACTTTACTGCCAATGGTTTTGGTGTTGTCTTTGTGGTGCAATTATAAGAAGAATTTGAGTCCGATTGTGGGGAAGAAAAAAAAAACCAAAAACAAATTTATTGTAATGTAATGTATTTATTTCCAACATGTTGTTATGTGATGTGGTAAATTATTCTAAAACCAGTCTTCCAGCAAAACTTTAGCAAAGTTTATACATACAAGAGTATGCTCATTTTTTTGTATGTGGTTCTGGACTTGCAGCACCACCTTCACTCCATCAGACAAACTCATGGTCCTCCAGAAAACATTTGAGGAGTTGACCCAGGAAGTAAAACCTATGGTGGACGTTGGTTTCCTGTGGTGCATGGATGACTTGCTCCCCCTCTCCCTCTATGTGGTTCTCAGAGCAAGGTGTGTTAACTCAAATGCTTGTTAGATGCTTAGAACTAGTTTAGTCCCAGTGAGGCTGTTTTGCTCAACATACGTAAAATTTGTCCAGTTTGGTTTATGACAGTAACATGTTTGGTGACCTGATACATATAATGTTAATAATGTTTATGATGTTGAACTACAGTGAGGTAAGCAGAGGCTGCAGCCTGGTGCCTGAATGTTGTTTTGTTTTAAACTGAGCTGCTCTACAGGATCAGGAACCTGGGAGCTGAGATCAGTCTAATTGAAGATCTGATGGATCCCAACATTCAGCACGGAGAGATGGGACACATGTTCACAACACTGAAGGTGCACTAGTGCATTCATCATATTTCACAAATATAGTAAATTGGCATGTTTTTAATTGCATAATTCTTAAAACAGTGTATGGTTGTTTTCCAAATATCCCGATATCTCAAATTTGAAACAAAAAAAACGCTCCATGGAGCGATTGCAAATTTGAATGTAACTTCAAATTCAGAATTTCTTTTGAATTCTTCTCACCTTGTTTACTGGAAGATTTGTATGTTTGTACAGTATGTATGTTCTTTAGGGTGCTTTCACATCTGCCTTGTTCAGAAACCAGGAGCGTTTCTCACATATGTTGGTTCTATTTTGCTTGTTACGAAAACAGCAATCGCATGCTGTTCCGGCACAAATCAGGTGGTCTCAACTCAGTTGCAATCGCTCCATGGAGTGGTTTGTTTGCAGTTTGTACACAACTGTACCACAAACTGGCTCGACTACTCTACCCTGTTACAAACTGTCTGGTGAGTAGGTCATTATATGCCTCCAGAGCACGTCTCCTCCTTTGTAGGCTTCTGGATGCAGCAGCAGTGCGTCTTCTTATCATCATCTGATAAAAGGCGTTTTTTTTCCCCTTGGTGTAGCCTTGCTCGTTCAAACTGGAAATGTTCATATACTGAACACTGATAAATGACCATCAAGAGAACGGCAATAAATGCTATTGCGCACACTCGCTGGTGACAGTCGATTTTCATTTACAGCACCCTGAGGGATTTCTTGAAGTCTTGAATTTCCCACAAAACGTTGGCCAATAACAATACTATTTGTAAGCACTTATCGTTGAGGGCATATCAATCCAAGAATGCAGGGTGAACATGAATTCAACCAAGGTTAATTGCATCAGAACAAAATACAGGTATGAAAGCACCCATAAATAACATGCATTAAATGCTGTGATTCATTTATCAAACCTTTAATATAGCTTTGTTCATTTCAGTGAAGGTTGTACTTGTTTTGCTGTAGGCCTGCTATATCCAGATCCAGCAGGAGTCGACCACGTAGGCGTGGGCAGTAGGACGCCCCAGTATCCAAACGGGTGTGAAAACTGCAATGGTGGCTGTGCTGCACTGACAGGAACTCCCGCTCCAAACCAGTAAAACTGGGAAGCTGCATTGACAGAGACTGTTAAACATTTACCACAGGAAATTATGTCTGACATCCTACGTACTGTTGATCTTTTTGGTATGTTGATATGGTATGGTATGAGAACTTGAGTTCTTTTCCTCCGTCAAAGACTGTTTTTATAGAAGAGTTACACATTGCCCTCCTGTAGACATAGTAGAAAACTGCATTATTCTCTTCCAAACATTGGTCTAGTGTGATTACGTTAGCTCAGTGTGTTTATGAGCTGAGAAATAATTATCATAAGTTTTAATATGTTTTATTTAATAGTATTTAGGTGAGTGCAATTTATTTCACCAGCTTTCTTTGAGAACATGCAAACACCCCCTGGCAAAGGGAACACACTTATGAACAAAGTGTGCAGTCACAGGTATTAATAATGTAAATAAGCTTCAAAAGGTTCTGGAGTAGCAACAGAGGTTTAGCTCTGCATTTATTCCAGATAGTGTAAGAACTTTATAAGGAACTTTACAAAACTGACTTGTATAGTAAGCACGACTTTTTCTCTTTCAACCAGATCACGGCTGGTCGAGACAGTAGCTTGTTATGCCATTGTTGGTATCAGTTTTGTAAAATTGAAAGTATTTCTTACACCTCAGATTGTTTTTAGCACTTTGAGCACATGGCAATGTGTTTTCATCACTTACCTCAGAGCATCTACATGAGGCTTGGATAATCATTTCATATATCAGATTCCAACTCACCTCCTGATGCTCACATTAACCAGGGGTTCCTCAGTAAGCAGCTGGAGGTTTGGTTTTTCCTATAAAATAACCCTAACAAATTGATATAGGTATATTATGTGTGAGTAAACGCAGTAGTTCAAGTGGAAAAGGAAAGTTGAATTACTCTTGTGAGAGTATGTACATAAATAACATTCTTTCCTCACATGGAGAACAAAAACCTTTTTCTTAACATTCCCTCTCAGTCCCAGCAATTTCATACTTAACAAACATCCACTTTTCTGACACAGTTTAAATTATTATTATTATTTTCATGGACTAGTGCACAACAAGCATGTTTTTGCATACTCTTAAGTTTTTTGTCTCAGGCCTGGACGTTTTGTTATTTATAATATAGATACATACATTAACTGAACAGGACAATAATGCGAAATGTGCTTAGTTTAATATAACTAAAAGGGGACTACAGAACTAAGAAAAATGTTCCTTCCTCCGTCGGTAGGAATTGTGTCCGTGTGTGTCTATTCTAATAAGAAACAATTCTGAAGTTGCACTGACAGTTTCCAGTTTAGACAACCTGGGAGAGAGTTTTTATTTATTGCTGTATGTGTAAAAAAAAAAAAAAAAGTTATGCAGTTTTATTTAGGAGTTTGCATCTATGAATATTTTGTTTATACACAGTACATAAGAGTGGTGACTTCCTGATGTGCATCCTGACATTGTTATAGAAATATTTTTGTATTTCATGATTGGAAGTACAAAAGATATTAATTTGATCAACAGGTGCACCTTACTTAGATGAAAATGAAATAGAATAAAATTTCTATGACCGTATAGCACTGTGAGTGCTTAAATGCAAAACAAGATTGAACTAGGTCATTGGCTAGTCTACACAAACATGACATCATCAAATGCAGTGACCCTCTCTTTGCACACGATGATCCTCTGAATCTTTACAAGCTCAGCCAGTAGTATTGTCAAGTTTGTTTTATGAGCATAGAAAATGTATTTATTAAATATTAGAATAGGAAGTAAATTTGTTAGACATGAAATACAGTATATCAAAGAAGCTCTGTAGTTTTCTACTCTCAAGCTTACCTAAATCACTCGATCTTCACTAAGTCTGAGTAACAGACTTCTTCCTCTTTGGTGCTTTACAGCCAATTTCACTCTCCTTCAAACGTTACCTTTTCTTTACTTAAAACTTCTTCCTCAAAGACTTCTTCTTGGTGCACTATGGCACCTCCTTTCTTTTCCTTTCTTTTTTGATGACCCAGTGTCATAAAACAGCATCAGTACGGTGTAAGCAGTACTGTTACCGACTGTTGATTGACCATAAGTAAAGCAAAGACAGAGCAGCTGGGGGGTTCAAATAAGTTATTCTCATGATTATCATTTCAGTTTTTTAACGCACTGACTTTAAAATGTATTTATTCTCGCTCTCAGAATGAAACTTCTAAGTCATAGTCATTCACTGACGTGTGTGCAGTTGGTGAAGCTGAATATGTCTCACCTCAACCCTCCCCTGTCACGTTTGTTCAAGAACCCATGTAGCCTTCATTATCATGTAGCCTTCTATTGTGGGCTACTGTAAAAACTGACTCAGCTACTGATGGAAATATTGAAGCCTCATTCTTCTGTAATGAAAATCAATTCACACTTAAAAATTAAATGTAAATACATTTTATTTTGTCTTAAATTTCTACCAAATGAAAGTAATGTCACCTACATTTTACATACTGAACCTTGAAGTGATGATCAAGTTTGCTGATTGTAAAATATTAATTAATTTTGATGGGTAAATGTTAAAATGTGTTCATTAAAAAGAGTAGTGCATTTGGTTTAATTCTCAAAGTTTTTGTGATACATTTTTCTCATGATGTTTTAATCAGTTGGTGAATCGTGTTGACAAGAGGAGCTTCCGTTTGTGTGACTTGTCAAAATATCTTCTGGGACAAAATTTGACCCAATTCTCCATTGTCCACATATGCACTCTTTGTGTTATAAACATAACTTGTGCCCAGTTTTTGCAGTCATTTATACTATGATCAAAATACATGTCCAGTGAAGTTGTGTGCAGTTAGGATTTTAGCTGCTCAACAGTCCTGGGCCTTTGTTGACGGAGTTTTCGTTTCATTGGTTTTCTATTGGTGAAAGGTCTGGACATTCTGCTGATGTCTTTTTTTTTTTTTTTTTAGCATTTAATCGCCAAGTCTGGAATTACCATTACATATATCTTTGACGTCATTTTGACTAGTAAAAATTAAACTAGAGATATCTGAAACTGTAGTTTGATATCTACAACTACAATTCATACTCGTCACAGTGACGTTACGACTAGTCTTGGCTATTAAATGTTAAAAATGCTTACTTTTTTTTTTTTTTTAGCATTTAATCGCCAAGTCTGGAATTACCATTACATATATCTTTGACGTCATTTTGACTAGTAAAAATTAAACTAGAGATATCTGAAACTGTAGTTTGATATCTACAACTACAATTCATACTCGTCACAGTGAAGTTACGACTAGTCTTGGCTATTAAATGTTAAAAATGCTTACCCTATGGCAGAATTTTGACTAGTAAAAAATGAATTGCATATATCTACTGTAGTTTTGACGTGTAAGTTGCAGATACTGGGAGTGGATATCCTGTCTATCGATTAAACATTAAAACACACTTGCCATAAGTGCACCACTCTTGCTCACCACCAAGCTCGCATGCAGATTGAGTCGGCCTCACTGTGACGTCAGCAGGAGGGTAAATGATCTGCCTCGCTCACTGTTCGGTCTTTTACGTGTCTCGCGCTGCTGGGACGACAGGGCCTTTGTCACTCTGAGAAAGAATTTGCAACTAAACGACAAAAATGATCATCTACGTGGACATTCTCAGCGGTAGGTGGCCGTGGTGTATCCACTCTTCAGTGTTGGTGATCTACCATCCTAGTTGCGGCGGGTATATATTGTTGTTTCGTTACCGCGAGGAAAAAGACTGTGATCCGACGAGGCCGGCTAGCTAACTCGTGTTTCGATGCTAGCGCTAGCTTAATGAGTCATACCGTTCCCCCTTCTTTACAAAATACAACAATACAACTGGATTCGGGAACGTAATAGTTGGAAAAAGTAAGTTAGTCCATTGTTGGCCACTTTTTGCGGACTTGGTTCCACTTAGGCCGCGGCTCAGCTGTTGGTAACTAGGTTATCCACTGTGAGCAGAGTCTAGCTGTAGCTCTCTGCGGCTTAGGATAGAAATGTGGCGTCATCAGTGAGGACTGTGATTCATGTAGTCTTCGGGATCGTGTAGCTACTGGCCTGTAAAAGGGAAGTGAATGACGAGGAACACGGTTACTTAATCCAATATTACGACTACCAGGGCATCATTCAAGTCAATTTGATACTCTTTGCTGTACACATCCTCTTTATCCATTGTGTCGCCGTTCGTCGAATCCGAACAACGACAACTCCGAAAAGTGTTCTATTTTTCCTGATGACGGAACACAACGCTTCAATTCAGCAGAATTCAGTACGAGCGGGACAGGAAATCAAACACCAATACCACATTAAGCTTCCGGTTTTGTCATGTAATGACACCATACAGTTTTTCACTTAATTACACCAACGACACTAAATGTGTGAATGCAGCGTTTTCTTCTCGTTCTCCAGCGGGTTGATGAGACATCTGTTTCCTGTCTTTACAGTACATATATAGTTTTTGAATTACCGCGAGTTTTTGTTTTCGTGGCCCCAACTGTCGGGCCGTGCTGCACTTTTGTCTACACTTAACTTATACGTTTATAACATACATTCTAAGTGTTTCACTGTTTTCTTCATCAGGTGATGAGATGTTCTCAGATGCCTTCAAAATCATAGACAAAGGCCGGCTCTTGGAAGTTGAAGGAAAGGTGAGTCGGTGCTATTGTTTCATGAAAAAGACTTAATTATTTGCATTGCGGGATCAACATTGGTGACACTGTTTCAGTGATCATCTAACACAGTGGTTCCCAACCTTTTTATCACTGCGGACCGGTTAAAGCTTGACAATTTTACTGTGGCCTGGGGGTGTTATAATCATAAACGTGAATCCACTGTGTACTCGTATGCGACTTTATTAGCAGCTTCCTTG
Source organism: Brachirus orientalis (assembly GCA_016785285.1). Lineage (NCBI taxonomy): Eukaryota > Metazoa > Chordata > Actinopteri > Pleuronectiformes > Soleidae > Brachirus > Brachirus orientalis. The sequence continues at coordinate 519,479 of JAFBJR010019384.1, read as the reverse complement.
TAACACTGAACAACATAACGTGAGTATAAATTCAAAGTCTCTGCCCCATAAAGAAATTATAGGAAAAAAATCACTTGGAAAAATAAATAAGAAACCAGCAATTCCACATTTATTTCACTATTATCTAAATATACCTACATTAGAGAGCCGGTCGCCGCATATGATGCAGAGCGGGCTAGGTGTGTGGGAATTACCTGTAGCGATAAATCCATATTTCAAATAGGACTCCCGGTATTGCCTGTTAAAAGCTTTCTTTTTCTTAGAAGTTGTAGGCTCTTCTCCTGTCTCTTCACTGGGCCTTTTCCCCTTCTCAAAGAAACTTTCCAAAGTTGTCTGTTTCTTACTCATTTTGCTAGCTTGTGGGATAAATTTTAGAGCTCAAGTGACCAATATGTAATGGAAAGAATCCGGTCATTTATCACAATAAAATAATTTTCAAAATAAAAGCCCGTTCATAATCAGTTAATAAATAAAAGGGAAATAATTTATTATTTCTAGTGCGGCCCGGTACTAATTGATCTACGCCCGGTGGTTGGGGACCACTGATCTAACAGACATTTGTGATGTATTGTAATCACCACTCAAAAACCATAGACAATTTTTAAGCATAGTTGTTGAACTTGTTAAATCGTATTCAACTACATGTCAGAGGAATACATTTCTGATATTGCTGGTGACAGACCAACTGTTAAGTTGTTTTTTTTTAAATGCATTAATTTGAGTATACTCTTGGTCCTGTTTGAGTTTGAATTCTCTTAAAGGTCACATAGACTGGTCTTTTTGAACCAAAAATTTAGATTACTGATGTCTGCTTAGATAATAATAATTATGGTCAAAACTCTCATAGACTCTTCAGATTAAGCCAGTTTATTGCTGCTCTCTGACAGCATCTAAACAGGCACTATGTTTTTGAGCTAATGCCTGCCCCAGAACACTGAGTCTCTTGTGATTGGCCAGCTACCAAGCGCATTCCCACTCACTTGTGATTTTTTGCACTCCAACTTCAAGCTACAGTTGCCACAATGTTAAAAGGCAGGCCCCCTTTACACCTGACATTACAATGCGTTTTCTATGATTGGATAGTTTACACCTGTATTAACATCCGTCTCCGGTGTCCACGTTGAGATCCGAGATTGCTATCTGATTGAGGTTATGAGCATAAATTTATGTCGACTATTTTTCAAAGAAATTCAATGCTATACAATGGTGTTTTTGTGCATGATCGTGAGAAGGTGTGTGGGCTGTGCTTGATGGCTGCGTAGAATGACTTCTTACTGGTGCCACGATATCAAATGTGAAACGATAGGAAACAGAAGGCATCTAGTAGCTCTTTTTTTCTTTTTGGTATTTGTGTCAAACACGGCATCCAGTATTTTATAGAATAGACTGCAGGCATTTACCTCAGCTTCCATGGGATATTTATTTTGATCGCAAGGGAGTGCCAATTTTCTGTCGCCTAATCAGCTGACTGTTGTGGGTGGAGCGGTTTTATTCTGGTACCCCAAGGAATGATTGAAGCCAATTATTTTGGTACTATTCTTAATGGAAATGTAAAAAGTTGTGCTGTCTGAACCACTGCAATACTGCCTAATACTGGTTTTCAATATGAACTGCTATAATGCCTTAAAGTGAATGTTCCCCTTTCTCATGTCTGTCCTCTGTTCTCCCACTTAATGTGTTCAGACTGTGAGCAGGTCAGAAGATTTTGATGAGTCTAAAATTTCAGCAAACAAGTCTGCTGAGGAGGAACAAGAGGCCTGTGAGACGACAACTGTTAGTGGACCTGACATTGTCCTTAACCACAAACTGCAGAAGATGGACATCGACAAACAAGAATACATGCGGCACATTAAGTCATATGCGAAGCGGTAAGTATCGCCAGCCTTGCGTTCCGAGTTTAATTGTTTGAGTGGTTATGAACTTGACCAACCCCATCTGTAACTGTTGGTCAGTTATTCTCAACCTTGGTCACGGGAAAACGTTTGGTTGTTGCCATATTCCCAAAATAAGTATTTATTCCAAAGTTGATAAGACTAGAATTTTTTGTGCATTTCACTGTACCAGTGATACTGCTTTAGACTAAATTCAGGGTTCCCATAAGTTCTTGAAAACCTTGAGTTAACTGAAATTAAAACAGATTCAAGGTCGTTGAAAGTCCACTCAAAGTAGAAATAGGTAATTGTGCTTGAAATTTGTGCAAGAAAGACGTTAAGTTAGGTAAATGTGTCCTGCCACCGATGTGCCCTTGTTTTTGGGCATCATGGCCAAAGCAGCTCTTCTCTTTGGTCCTTGAATTTGAGTTTTATGTCAACCAAGGTGTGAGAACCCTGTAAATGTCTTTGAACATTTGAAAGTCAAAGAATCTGTTTTCATAAGTAGACCAGGGCAATTATTGATCGCAAATAAAATCCAGGTCGCTTACGATCATGAGCTTAGGGCATATTTACTCGATCACACAAACGGCAGAAATGTAAGCGTCACTTTTCTTTTCCTGCGCCTCTGTGGTTTGAGAATTTCCAGGCAAGGTTAAGAAAAGTAAAGGCAAAGGCAGCAAAAATGATGTTAGACATGACCGATGGAGAGACAAGTATAGCTGCATCTCGTGGTGAACTCTCTAAATATCTGTGTAAAAACACAAAGCGCCCAGCGCTTCTCTGCTTTTGTGCTGTGTTGTCTGTTCTCATCGACAATAAGAGCGTCACTCGATCACAATCAAACTGACAGACTTGTGTTTCTGTCAAATGTCAGAAATTAACATTACATTTTAGATAAAGAACAGAAAGTCAGTGGTGTTCATTCCACTGTACTGAAGACTGCTCTATGCCTTTAATACTCAAAACACTAACAGCACTGTTAATAATGTAACAATTATTAAAATGCTCATAAAGAAAACCATGATGTTTGTGAAATTTTGGAGGAACAGTGAGTTTATTCAATTTTCAGTATAGAGGCTCTAAACTGGTAGTATGAAAAAATTGTGGTTAACATTGAAATCGGACTCTACTGATGAGATGTCAAAACAAGAATCAGAACATTAGCCTTCAGTCTGTCAGCAGCACGATCATCTGTGAAATAAAATGTTCCAGTACCTTACATCATATGGCCGAAACATCATGCTGATTAAGGACATCTTTGACAGGATTCATTTATCTATATATTTATTGTATGTTTTTGTTTATTTTAAGTTTTCATTGGCTTAGTGGGTGTGCAGCTTTGAAAGGTTGAGAACCACTGCTCTTGTGTGGGATATGCTGCATCTTGTGTAAGATATATGAAATGCTGAAAGAATTCTGTTTTTATACACAGACTAAAGGCAAAGATTGAATCTGAGTCTGGTGAAGAGAAGGCAAAAGAGTTCCAGGAAGCGATGGGACCAGCTGTCAAATTAATCCTGAAAAACATCAACAACTATGACGTAAGTCATGAAGCTTATTTTGGCTATAAGTACTCTACTACTTGGTTGGGAGAAACACATGGAAGTCTGGGCCTTTGAAACATAGACCCTGTTTTAACATGGTATTAACGTCCATCCTGTGTATGAATGAAACCGATGTGTCTTGAATGCATCTTACAAAAAACACATGGAAGAGGTTGGGGGCGTGTTAGGACACATCCCATAACACGCATGAATACAATCAGTCTTTAGGTTAGATTAGAGCACACCTCCTTAGCTGGTGTCTTCTGACCTGCTGCTGCTTACCTCCAACTCTAAATGCTATGTTGTGCAAGCAAGGCTTTGATTCATCCAGTTTTTGGCTCTCTTTCTCTTCATCTGTCAGTCTGTGGCTGTCAGCCTTTCCCAACACATAATTTTGTACATGAACAGACATGGCGCCTTTCTTTGGTGTTCTGACCTCTGGTCTTTCTCACCTTGCAGTTTTACAAAGGAGAGTCCATGAGTGATGACGGCATGATCGGACTTCTGGATTACCGTGAAGATGGCATTACGCCATACATGGTTTTCTTAAAAGACGGCCTGAGGATCGAGAAATGTGTAAGTACTCAGCTGAGGGATGAAACCCTATTTTAAACTTATTTACCTATCTGTGTATATTAGAAGCAACTGTAAAGGGTTAAAACATGCTTTGAAATCTCCAGCAGCACTATTTGTTTTGCAAAGATATCTTAATTTCAGAATACAGTAAAGCACAAACTTGCTGAATACACAAGCATCTAGTGCATTCAAAGGAAGAACTAAAACCTTAACCCTTACCCTACGAATAGATTTAGTTCAGAGACTAGTCAGAGAATAGTCATCATGAGGCAAACACTAACAGTGTGCACACATCTGCAACTGAGCACAGCACCAAGTTATTGGTGGCATTTAGCAGTGCTGCAAACAATTCCACTGTGTACTCTTCTGCGACAGCCATTTTTCCTGTTCCACTATTTCCTTATCCTTTACTTCAACATAGAAACTTCCTTTAAAATGTTTGGCTCGATTACATTATTTCATAATTATTCAACATTTTTTGCAAAGTGTTTTCCTATTAAAATGAATTTAAATATTTGTCAAAACCACACATTTTCAGCTTTTTACCAGTTCCACATACTTAAACATAGAAATTCAGACTTTGAAATCTTTAGCTCAGGCCTTTTAGCATGTATCAAAACAGACAAATAAAACATAGCAAATTATATTTTTATTTAGTCAGAGAGGTCTGGAACGGATCGAAATAGGACATTAATCTGTGACCAATTATATCAGAAGGCATTTTCACTTCGGACAAAAATGTGTTCAATATGAAACTTTAGAGAGGCAAATTAGACTGCTGGAAACACTAAAGAGTTGCTTGGTAAATATTAACACCCAATCCTTTTTCTTGCAGTAACTTCATCTACTTGGCTAACTGGTTGTTGCTTCCTAAATGGCCCCAAGAGCAGACTGAGGACCACTCTTTTGCATCTTGCCTAAACAGAATCATTCTTGGACAATTTCTCATATATTCACATTAAGGCCTACAGTGTTACTCCCAAGACTGGGTCAAGGGACTGATCAGTTGATTGGTTTTTAAAATTCCTTTTGGCTTTTGATAGGTTATATTTTCGGCCCTCGGTTGGCTCAGTTTTTGTAACTGAACTTTAAATCAGGACAGTGATCAAAGCTCTGACTGAAGTGAAGGAAGATGCTTTTCTGGTTGACCTCTTGTTTATGGTTGCATTAAAAAATTCCATCCTCACTTTGAAGGCATGATTTGAAAATAAAGACCGAGTACCATCAGTTTCAGTTTGGCTGTATTCTTGTGATTGGCAACTAATCTTCACTTCTCTCCATGACTGCAAGGCTAAACTCACCTGTGTGATTGGGAGGCATTTGGGAGGTCTTAAATTTTTTTGTCCCTTGTAAGAAATAAGATAAACAAATGCCGATCTCTATTCTGCATTTCTCCATACACAGGTAACTTTGTCCTCACCTTAATCTTCTTTAAATGAAGGGATAATGCTGCCTGGTAGGATGAGGAAGGCTATATGAAATTCAGCCATCAAAGCTTTGATTACGTAGAACTGTGCTTTACCTACTGTGGCCCGTCACAGAGGCACAGGGTCCTACAGAGACGAGGCAAGGCTCCTTGTTCTAGCATTCTGGAATTAAGTAAATGGAACAGCTTACCGTGTCATTACATCATTAAGTTTTTTTCCCTTTTGTAAGCTTCAGTTTACAATCAAAAATGGAAAAATAACGATGAGAGAACAGTTATTTAACAATAAGAAAGTGGTATAAGTTATTAAAAAAAAAAAAGACCCCAAAAGGTTCCAAAGCTTCACTTTTTCATCAATAATTTAAAAAGTTGCTGAACTAAAGTCAGCCAGAGTTTTTGGTATCTGTTCTTAGACAAAAATAATTGTCCAGAATTAATAATTTAATTTCCACAGCTTTTCAAAATCAAACCAAAAAATATATTTACCAATATTGTGGTGTTATGGCAGTTGGCATCAATAAACTTTCCTTTTTGCCATTTTCTGAATTTAATCACCAGTAACCTTGATCCTACTTCTATTCTTGTCATGCATATACATATTTTGAATTTACTGAGGAACATAATATGCTATACTTTTTAATAAAATCAATTACTGTATGGAAATTCACTCTTAAACTATATACATCGTATATCCTGCATCTTATATGCTGCAGGTCAACAATGGATGGTTGGAGACTTATGATAAATACACAGGCGCATAATTTTAATATAGCCACATAATCATTAGTCTTATGTGAACCATTATAACTTATTTTTAAGTAGCAAACAATTATTGTTTAAACACTAACTGGATAGCATATAACTGATGGTGATATACTGTGTGTTGAACTGTTTAATATTTATACAATTACATTTTGCTTTAGCCATCAATCTTTTCAATGGAAAGGTAGAGCGAACCCCTCCCCCCTCCTTCGTGTGTGTGTGAACTCTGGTGATTTTAATTTTAATTTAATTACACAATTCTGGGCCAGTTTTGTATATTTAACCAATTTAGTTTTTACCTTGGTTTACTTGATTTCTCAAATTCTTGCGGTTATCCTACCGTGACATTTTTAATCTCGGTTGATTGTAAAACCGGCTTGTCATGACATCCCTAGTGCACATACGTGTGCATGTGTCACATGTCATACCTTAATTGACATCCCGTTAAGCATTTCAACTACAAATCTGTACAGTTATGTTAAAGTGGACTTCCATATACAGCCATATATAAAACTTGTAGTTTGTTAGTGTTGTTTACAACAGTTTGCACTGGTGATGTTGCATTGTTGCGTCTCCTTTGTTCATGTGACGTTTCCTTACATCAAACACACTGCATGACATCACGCAACAAGCAAGAGATAAAAGGTCATTGGCAGTTGGTGCAGGAAACGAGACAAAAATTACAGAGGTCATCCTATGGATGGAAAAACTCACTTAAAGCAAGAAAACAAGTTCTGGCAGAGGTGATGATGGAAAAAGGAATAGTGAAAGTTGAACCTGAGGAGAAAACGACAAAAGAAAAGGCGATGGTGGAAAAAGTGAAGACTGATGAGAAGGCAGCCACAACAAAGGTGTTGGAGGAGAAGAGGAGGGACAGAAGAACCAAGATGGCACGAAGTTACTACAGTCCAGATTTTTTTTTTCGTTGTGTTGCAAACATTAGTTTGTAGTGGTATTACCAGAGTAGTTTTACTCCCTTCAGTGTGACACATTTAGGGATGCAAAAAGGAAGGACCTGGTATATCCAGCTGGTCCTGTGAAGCCACAGACAAACGCCAAAACTCGTCTGTTGTATCCATTCTTAAGCAAGTTAAATGTTTTTCTTTTTGTGCGGAAGTATTGCGGAACAGATGCACAGACAGGATGGCACAAAACATGTGTCTTTACCAGGATGTGCACAATGCTGCCTCCTCACAGCCGGTGCAAATTCAGGTGCATCATGAAGTGAACCCCTTACTACACACTGGAGCGGCCGAGGTTGAGAGAGTTACCGCAGGATTTTCACTTTGTCTCAACATGGCAGGGAAAGCCCTGTGTTCTCAGAGAAAGCGGAAGCATGTAAAGGACTGTTCTCTGGAACTTCTACAGGTGCACAATCTAGAGCTTCACTCTTTCATTTCATTCTGCATTGTTTAGGAGCATCATAGCACAGGATCACAAGTATCTACAGCCGGTGGTGATGAGCAGCAGAACTGATATAAAAAGTCCATTAGAACCGCACATGGTTGTTGTTCTCCAGACCCATGAAGAACATGTTGCTGGCGGTGTGGCTATAGGTGCAATAAATTAGGAAGGCAGCACAAAATGGACACAAGAGGGAGCCATTTGCTTTTATAAGTATGAAAACAGTGTTGGTATGTAATGGCAAACAAGGAACACAGTATGACAGTGGCTTGGATGCGAGAAAAGAATGATGCGGTCATTATGATTGAATTTTTGCTCGGTATCCTAAAGTAAATAAAGACTATAGACTCCCCTGTCAAAGTTCATTAGAAATCAATGGAAACACCAACTGGACCATGAAGATCCACTGCACATTCCACAGTAGATGTTGGGATATCTTAGTGTCAATTGTAAACAGGTCAATCAACAAGAAAAATACTTCACTCATCCCTATCTATTCTTCTTCCTTCATTGATTTTTGGTCACAAGGTCTGAAATACACTGACAGACTTGAGACTTTGTAAGCAAGAAACTTCATCAAATGTCGTCTTCTAGAACAAAAGATGCAGTCACTGTGACCAGCTCGCTGTAGTATGAAGAAACAGCAGCCATGATTCAATCTGCTGCGTTCAGTTTTGTTGCCAACATGGCTAACAGCATGTCTCTGCTCAAGTCCAGTTTACAACTTGAACATAAGACCAACTGCTCTAACCTACAGCAGAAACTAAAGCAAAGATCTTACGAGCGATCATGGAGTGTCCTCGTCATGTATGTTGGTTTCTCTGTACAACCCACGTGTTACCTTAAACAGTCCGTCACGCCATGCTCTTGTTACTCTGACATCACCTGCATGTGTGTGACAAAGTTAATAATCATCATCCTCCTCCTTTCACTGCGAGACCACTGACATCCATGTCTCAAAAAGTCACTCCTAAGAAAATATTAATATTCTTCATCCAAGAAGTGGGTTGTGTTTTGGGCAGGTGACTGTGAGTGAGTGTTATAACGCCTCAATCGTGAGATTTCATTTATTGGGTGCAAAGGATGACCTGTGGCAATCCAGGACTAACAGAGGTGAGTCTCATTTTGGGGAAAAGGGGGAAAAAAACCCTCAACAAAGATTCTCTGTTCAGGTCAGGAGCTTTCAGTCCTACGGCTGAGAGATTCAAAGAGTCTTTGTCAGTTTCTCTAGAGGGGGAGAGAGGGAGAAATAAACCAGGTGAGCCACATCAGTTAATGTAAACTCACTTGATATGATGAGCCTCTTCCTATACTGTCAGGGCAGTGTTACCTCCTTCCTGGATCCTCCACGGGTCCAGTGGCTGCACCAGAGCTCTGGTAGTTGACGTCACAGTCCCGTCATGGAACAGTGGGAACCAAAAGAATGCCATTTTGAATGGACGCTGCATTTATTGCCTTGTCTCAGTGTTCACCGGAGAAGAATGTCAGTATTCATGTGCACGTAGAACTCATGAAATTCATTTTTGCAGAAGCTTTTCTTGCCACCGTGGTGTTGCAGACACGCAGAGTCCTGTGATGGCTCCGTCTACCACCTCCCACAACCGCAGTCTGGAGATTCAGCCCTTCTGTTGGATCAACCTGGTTGTTTTCTGTGGTTTGCCACAATCCTAATAAAGTGGCAAGAACAGCATCCTGTGTTATCTTCTTTTGTTTCAATGTGTGTCCAGAGACGGTCTTATGGATACCTTGGTTGTCTGAGTTACTTTTGTTATTTCATAGCAGTTTGTCCATTCTCTTCTGACCTCTGGCATCAACGAGGCATTTTCTTTTCCAGAGAACCATCGCTCACTGGATAGTTTCTCTTTTTTCAGGAACATTCTCTGTGAACACTAGTGAAGGTTTTGTATGAAAATGCCAGTAGAAACTGCAGTTTGTCAAATGTTCAGATCAACAACCATGCCACGTTTAAAAAGACGCTATATTCACAATTTTTCTCCTTCTGATGCTCAGATTGAACTGCAGTCAGTCGTCTTGACCATGTCTACATGTCTAAATGTATAGAGTTGCAGCGATAGGATTGGCTAATTGGATATCTGCATTAACAAGTGTGTTCCTAATAAAGTGGCCATGAGTATTCAATTCTTAATCTAATATGAAGTTCATTTCTGTAGCACATTAAAAAGAACCTCCGCTGACCAAAGTGTTGAATCAGTAAAAAATACAGAAAATTAAACACAGACGTAAAAAAAATATAAAGAAAACAGCAGCAAGACATTATATGATAATATATACTGTATAACAACATAATACCCAGGTAATGCCACTGCCTTGTCCCTGATAAATAAATGAAGATTGACTGAGCATTTCATATCATAAAGGCCCACAATTACCTTCTAATTCTAAATAATTCTCCAACTAATCACCGTCAAACAAGCCCTTAACATGGGAAAAATAATGGCTGCAGAAATATGTCCATAAATATGTCATGAATTACACAATCAAATTTTAATATTGGATTAAAAAAAAAAAAAGAAAAGTCTGCATTTTTGTTACCTATATGAAAATTAGGCATAGCGTTTAATAAATGATTGAATCCCATTCTGTCTGTAATATTGATTTAGTTGAAGTGTGACCTGAAATCGTAATTGGTCACAATACCAAAATCTTAATCTTAATTTGGTAATGTACAGGCTACTTTCATAATTTCACTGCATCATCCCCATGTACCATTAAGTCCTACTGACAAGTTCAAGCATACATGGACATTAAGCAGAAGGAAAAACGGAACCTTGCCAAAGCACATCTTAAATCATCCTTAACACCACTTAAGGTGCAACATGTGTGCCAGTCAGTATGGGAGCAAATGAATGCCATCTCTATTATTATTATTATTATTATTATTATTCATAGTAGTAGTATCTTAATTTTTAAGATAAGTCTTTTTTAGTGACAAATTAATTTTGCAGAGTCATGTGAACAGAAATAGTTTCGTGTCTGAATTCAAACTGGATTTGTTTTTGGGTAGCTGGGTAATGAAACACCATGCTCCCGTCTCCATGTGATTTGTAGCAACACAAGTCATGCCAGTCTTTTCCAGATTAGACGAAGTCACGTGTGGGAACAACATCAGGAAGACCACTGGTCAGTGTGTTAAGCAGAAAATGAGACTGTACTTGTGACTAATAGGGTTTGTTTTGATTTATTCTAATCATCTACAACAATGCGACAGATTTAATATTGCGGCAGAGAGAGAGTTGAGCTTTCTGACCAGGAAAAAGACAGTGTGTTTATTTTAGGATTATTCGCTTAAGATTATTTGCTGGTTTTTAAGGTTTTAAATGGACTGGCCACAACATATTTATATGAGTTTTTACATTCCAGACTCCTGTCAGAGTAACAAGATTCTCACACCATTTGCTCCTGGATGATCCTAGAACAAGGTGCAAAACCAGAGGAGATGGAGCTTTTTCAGTGGTGACAAAGTCTTTGGAATATTTTACCTTTTCATATTATATTATATTATATTATATTATATTATATTATATTATATTATATTATCAGTTGGCTGATCTGCATTTACATAAACAGAAAACTGACCTTTATGCTCATCCCAATGTTTCATCTGAAGTCATGTATTACATCTATTTGTTATTTTTATTTAACACTGTGTGTAAAATTTCAGGTAACTTTCAGGAATAAGGGGGAAAAACTACATGGAAATATGTGAAGAGTGTGTATTCGGATCGGGCTGAGCTACAAAGAAATTTCTTTACAGACGTACAGAAGAAATTGAAACATGTAAAACATTTGATACGTTTAAACTGATTTAAAGTGAACTAAAACATTTTAGACACATCTAGAAAATAATGGTGGATTGGAATGACATGCTTCTTTTTTTTTTTTTTTGTTAATTTCTTTTGTAATAGTTTCTTTTTTCTCCTGTGTTTTAAATGTCTCTCTGAATCTTTAATTTAACTGTTATAAATAAAGAAAGACAAATTGACAGAGAGAGAGGGGAGGTAGGACTAGACAAGTTCCTTCCTTTATTCTATTCCCTTTCAAACGCTGAATTGTGATTTCTTTTGTTAATTTAAAGTAATTTTGCTGTTAGTTTTATTCTGTTATTTTTTTAATGTTCAAATAACCTAAACTGAAGTAAACTCCTATCACACATCTGTTGTAAAAGACAAAGGGTCCAGATCCATAGCATTTGGGAAAGAGAGTGGCTCTGTCTGTCATATCAGAGGAATAATAATACAACACTGCTTAGTCCTTATCTGATTTTAAGAAAACCACAGTCCTTTGCCAGTAGGTTAGTAGAATTATTTACCGTGGTAACATTGATATATAAATATGTTTAGTTTGTTTTGGTCACACAGATGGGAGGATGTCTGCTGTTAGGACACTTACTGCAACATTTTCCATCTGGGTAGGAAATGGTCTGTTGTCTGAGCCTCCAGGCACAGTTTGAAACGCAGACTGACGTTTCTCACATGTCGGCGGCATCATCACTGCGAACAGTATGTCTGCACGTCAACCTCGACTGGATGTGAAACTAATTATACACAGTCAAGTTTGAGGAGAAAAAGTAGCACCACCTCCATGTCGGCGGATAACTTTTTCAGATGTCATTTGATGCCATACAACAGGGTGGAATGTCAGGATTTACAGCCGAGGCAGACTTGTGATTGTAACTGAACGGCTGCAGCTGCAGGATCCCAACACTGTGGCCCGCAGAACTGATGTTCTGGCGATATACTCACTGTCACCACAGCACAGTCTTTGGCTCAAAAAGACCGTGCTGCAGCTTTATAGTAACACATACGTGCAATACAACAAACACTTACACACCGGTTTGCATATGGTTCCCACTCGCTGGTTTGCCTTGGAGCATCTCATGTTTCATATTGTTAGTGGTCTGTCTTCGTTAAATGGAACTCAGCCCATGCTGCGTCTCCTTCAGGTTCATGTATTTGTCTTGTTTATTCTACCTTTTAGTGTATGCACATAAAAGTGAGCACATTAGTTGCACATTCGCCATCCAAACCTTTTCACCTGGGGGTACAAGTAATAGCCTGCAGATTAGACACAAGTAATACAGGTTTGGCAGTTTGCACTGAAGCATGTACACGGTGCACGTTTATTCAGGCTGTGTGTTTCAGGCTGTGTGCTTTGTTGACAACGCATAGTAGGAGGTCAGTGTGGGAGAAAACAAACAAAATGTCGGTGCTGTACGTTGTGCTGGTGAACTTTGAGCTTGTAACTGGGGTTAGGACAAGATCGTGGTCTGACTGCTATGTATCTGAGAACGTAGATGCTGATCTGAGGCACGGGACAGGAGACAAATCACCCACCATATGCAGCACGGCACACAGACTAACTCAATGTCCTTCCTGTGATTCCTTCCTTCAACTGCCGCTGAAGTATACAGTGTTACTTCCTGCTTCACAAACCAGGTCAGATTAAGGATAGCAGTTAATGTCCTTGACCACTAGTCACATAGTCTGGAGATGGTCACTCAAAATAAAACCCAAGTACAACAGTTGTTTCAGGACATGAAGGTGTTTGCCACTGCAGACATTTTCACATTATCCGGAGATATAAAAAAATCCATTTTAAAAAAGAGAATTGAAACCAAGTAAGTTGAATTCAAAGTGCTTAACAAGAGGTAGTAAAGCAAAAACTGTGTGAATCCAACGACAAACAGCTGATTTAATACAACATACATTCCACCACAGACTATTGCTTCCTAAACAATTCCATGAAAAACTTCAGAGCATAACTTCCATGAAGGAAGATTTATTGCAGGATTGTTGTAGGGTGGCATTTAAGGATTATTTTCATAATCAATTATCTATTATTTTCTCGAGTAATCGATTGATCCATAAAATGTCTGAGACAGTTGATCTTTGTTTTTCAAACCTGGAAATGATGATGTTCTCAAATGGTTTTGTTTTGTCCGCTAATCAAAATTATTCAGTATTAATGATTTCTTTGTTATATGGTGCAATGAAACTAGAAAAAAAAAATATATATATATATGAATTTATTTACAGTGCAAAAAAGGTTTTAAAAGGTCTCTTGGTGAGACAGTATTTGACAACAGCGTGGTGGACATTCCTCAGTGGTTAAGTGATGTGTAACTGAAAATTCACATGAGCGACACACCTTCGCTGGAAACCACAATTGTACCATATTTGACACCTATGAGGTAATATTTAACTGGTGTGTGTGTGTGTGTGTGTGTGTGCGTGCGTGTGTGTGTGTACCTGGTATTCCTTATGTTGTGGGGACCTAAATCTGTTCACCCAGTCACATTATGGGGACTTGTCTTCCTTGTCTTAAGTCCACGTGACATAAATTTCTACATTTTAAGGTGAAGAAGTGATTTAAAGTTAGGCTGAGCTTAGGGTTAGGCCAGTATGGTTAGAGTAAGTCTCCAGGAAATGAAGGTGAGTCAGAGCAATGTCCTCTGAAGTCATGGAAACCAGATTGTGTTTGTGTATGTGTCTTGGCTCTCATTTTTATAGATGAATGGGTTCAAAATTAAGGCTGAACAATTTGGGGAAAATATCTTATTGTGTGTCCTGTTTTTTTGCTGGATATTGTACTTGTTATGATTTATGATATTGTATTTTGTACGTGACATGATTTACAACCTAATTTAATTCAAGGCTCGGTTCAATATTCACCGTTTAGTAGATGTTATGAAGCATTATCTGTCGCATCATTAAGCACTTTGTATCCTGGTGCAATGATGACAACTTGAATGTATCGACCGTCTCCAACACATATGTGCTACATTTTTTTTAATTTCCACAGGAGATGGACACTCAAAAACAGAAGAATTAAATTAAGACATGTCCACTTTACAAATTGTGTTGTTTCGCATTGCGATTTCTGAGCTGTGTTTACTTGTAAGTGCTGACGCCTCAGTGACTCATCCATCGGCCACAGAGTTTACTGAGTACAGACTATGACACTTGTTTGCTTCTGTGTTTCAGCTGTCAGTGTCTGCCTGGTATCCTCCATCGGTGTCCTCCTCAAAGAGTCTTATGGTTTTAATGTCAACCCTTAATCAACGTTCATTTGTGCGACAGGCGACATTAGCCACATACGCAGTACAAGAAGTGTGAGGCTGGTGGATATGCCCTAGAGTCGTGTACAGTAAATAGCAAACAGGATGAAATGAAGAGTCGAGTGAATTCAGATGGGACGTGAAAGTCTATGTGTGGCCCTGCGATGGACTGGCGGCCTGTCCAGGGTCTACCCCATTTTTCACCCTATGTCAGCTGGGATTGGGCACCAGCGCCCCCCATGACCCTCATATGGAAGATAAAGCGATAAGAGATGATTGAGAGAGAGTTCCCCCATTTCCCCCAACACACACTAACCACAGAGGTGGATCCCTTCAGTGTCTCAGAACAGATGGCGCTCTTTGATAAGGCCTGTAGAAAATGCACTCACATATTAGCACCTGGTTTGCAGTAACATGAGCCCATGTGTTCCTATAAATAGATAATTATGGTCCATGAAAGTTCACAGGAGCTGGCACCGGTTGTGATGAATGCAAATGATTTTCATACACAAATTTCCACACCTATTTTTTAAGTCATAGTTTATAATGTGCTCGATGTAAAAACGGCCTTTACTTATATGTTTCCTTTTTATTTGCCTGTAAGTGTGTCACCTCACAAATTGCCTGAAACATTCGTGAGGTGTGTGCAACATGACTTTCATGGCAAAGTTGAAATAAATTACATTGTGGAGGAGACGTACAGAGACTTGAGGCTAAGCTTAACTTCTGTGAGATGTTCAGGGGCTTTGGTTTCACTCGGACACACAGAAAGCTATTGTCACTACAGGCTGTTGTGTAGATGACGCTGCTCACAAACCCAGCTCTTATCCAGTAACTCATAGGGCTGCAGTGTGGGTGTGTCTCTCTCTGTGTGTGTGTGTGTGTGTGTGTCCTTTGGGAGTGACACACAACACCATGAGTGATCACTTAAAGCAGCAGCAGTGAGCACATGGCGTGAGAACAGCTAATTAACGCACAGCCAACAGTTGACGAAAGACTGTCTTCGCCTCCCACCTCTTTCTGTTGTTATGAAGTAGAAATTTATGCACAACATATTGTTGTACTCGCTCACACACTTAACACTTTGAATCAGATTATCTTGTGTGTTCTTATTATTGAGTTGACATAAAAACAGATTTTATATGTCCTTCTAGTTAATAATAGGCCTTTGTTAGACATTTTGACAGGTCACCATAGGAACCGACCATTTTAATCCGTTTTACATCCAGCTGTTCCAAACATTATCTCCGTTCACTACCCTACATAATTCCGAGCGTCTTTTACTTTGGTATGGACGTTTACACAGCACTTCCTTTAGAGGGCAGTGCTGAGTACCTAGTTGCAGTTATCAGACATTATTTTATTGTGCTTGATCCAAAATAGTCTGTAACACAAGTGGGGTTTTCGGAGGCGGAACATAAAACCACAGAATGTAAGTCGTCATATTAATGAGAAATATTATTCACTGGCGTGAAGCAGCATTTTCAATATTTCCGGTGACTTGCTTCGTCGAATAGCCCCTCGATTCAGACCTCAGCGCGCCAGTGAATGAGGCCGAATGCCTGTTTTGTGGCTGCAGAGATAAGCCAGCAAATTCTGACAGCATGTTTTACAGTTGTTTCACTGTAGGTTGCTTATTAGTCATTTTCCTGACTGATTGGCATATTGACTCTACACTGCCCCCGCGAGTAACAAGTGGTATTGCTCCGTTTCGCCATCCCAGAGCACAACAGCTATTTACTATCTTCACTTTTATGGCACATACAGCTGGTGAAGTTGCCTGACATATTGCCTGATTTCTGTGGTGTCTAGTAAATAGTACATCTATAGAGGTGAACAGCGTTGTATCCTGCCAGAGGGTGTTGCCTTGGTTGCGTGATGTCAAGTACTTAGACATGTATGCATTCACTGGCCACTTTATTAAGTACACCTTTTCAAGAACTTGTTCATGCAAATATCTTGTTAGCCACACAAACATTACATGGCAGCAACTTAGTGCATTTAGACATGTGAAAATGGTCAAGGAGACCTCTTGAAGTTTGGACTGGGCATCAGAATGGGGAATAAAGGTGACTTAGCATGGCTGCCTTGTTATCAGATGGAATAGTCAGAGTGTTTCTGGGATTTTCACGTACAACCGTCTCTAGGGTTTTCAGAGAATTGTAAGAACGAAAGAAAATATCCAGTGAACAGTAGTTCTCTGGGCGAGATCCACAGTGTATCCATCTTCCGATGGCTTTTGTGAGTCTGTCGTTTTCAAATGCCCATCTCTCTCTCACTCATTTTCTACCACTTTAACCTCCACTGAGGGTCGCAGGGGGCACTGGTGCCAAACTCCAGCTGACATAGGGCAAGAAGCAGGGTACACCCTGGACAGGTCGCCAGTCCATCCCATAGAGACAGAGTGTCCAATTGGCCTAATGCCCAAATCTGCATGTTTTTGGACTGTGGAGCTGGAGTACCCACATATGGAAACATGCAAATCCATGCAGAAGGAAAGAGTGCTAACCACTACACCAACCGTGTGGCCCCCATCTCTCAATATGGCTCAAAATCTCTAAGGAATATTTTCAGCACTTTGTTGAATGCAAACATAGTAGAAGCAACCTACACACATTTTAGTGTGTGTGTATAGTGTATGGGGGGATATCTTGCAAGGTGTATTTTATGAATACAAGGGGAACTTTTTAAATTTACAGGGTTTTTTTGCTTTTGTTTTTGTTGATTTTCTGCTTCAGGAGTCCATCAGGTCTAAAAGCAGTCTTATTTATTACTTGAGCAGTGTTTCCCATCATTTTTATATGGGGGCCCATTTTTAAATGACAAATCATGACTCTATTCACAATATAAATGATGAATTGTGCATAATAGCAGTTTTACTGCCATTTTCAAGAGATATCTGTTTGATTATTTTATGTAGTAACTGAACTTAGGTAACTGAACTTAGGAAGGAATTCTGCATATTTACCTGCATATTTCCGCATGTTTACCACAAAACATTCTCCCTGACCATTCTGTGGGTCCTGACCCAGTTTCTGGTAACGAGTGTTACCAGAAACACTTGAATGAATCAGTTTATTTAATTCAGGGACGTTCTCACCTGAATTTGCACCACCTGTGTTTATTCATCTTAAGTTTCCACATGAATTTCTACTTCTAGTCAATTTCCATTTTGTCCCACACATCATGTCAGTCATGTCATGTATGAGTCCTTTGTTTTCCTGTTGTGGTTTCTCACCATCTGCCCACGTCCAAAACACATCATCCTCTGGGAAAATAAAAGACACTGAGTCCCAAACTCGTCACTCCTGTTTTTTGCTGCATTTTGCTTTGGAACAGTTACTTTCCCAGGGAGAGTTTTGTGGGTGTAGTGTAATGGTGTGAAAGTTTGACAAATCAAACTGATTGATAGCAGAGAGAATAATGACCTACAAGAAACAATGCACCAGTGTTTCCCTCCTTCAAGGAGGGGAACGTTCATCATGTCCGCCCAGAGGATTCCTCATAAAGATATCGTAGCAACTACTCTAATGGTTCTCATCTATCACCCACACAGTAAAATAAACTGTATTCTTCTGTGGCATTAGGAGAAAATGTTTTAAGAGGGTAAATTCACCCAAATTACAAAGGTCGTTATGACTATACCGGTGCTTTCTTCCCAAGCAGGCAGTTTAGTGTAACATGCTGAGATTAGATTTCTAGTACAAACCCAATCTGCACAAAACATGTTGTTCTTTGTAGTGAGGGTGAACTAATCCTTTAGGTAAAAAGTTGCAATCTTGTCTCCTTGTGTTAATTGTTTCTTTCTTTTCCTGTAAATATGTGTCAACATAATGACGTCTTTATTTTTTTGATGGCACACTCTGAATTCAGGGGCAGATGTATATTATTTAGGGTGACTACTTAATCATGGCACACTTATATACACTGTGTATGGAACACGGCGAGGCTTTAACTGACCTGAAATATGTTTTCTGTTTTTCCACGCACACACAAACGTGACATTTTTCCAGCCCCCGTCTCAGTAAAGTAAATCCCTCCACTCCATCCATCACTTTAAGATTGAGGGAGCTGTCCTCCTAGTTTTTATGGTTTTCTTCAAAGTTTGAAGTTAAAACCGGCCTTACTGTTGGCTGGACACTGAATTTAAAGGCCAGAATGTGAAGCTTTTTCACTGAAACAAATTATGCTATTGAAAGGTAAAGGGATTTTGATCATTCTTCACCTCCTTTAAAAGCTTTTCCGGCGTTTTTCACTGACCCAAGGGTTTGGAGTAAGAGTTATGCTGCATGGTGGAGCCAATATGTGGCAGAAGTGTGATTTTACTGGCCAGCACTTTACTGCTTCTCTGTGGCAGAAGTTTAGAAATGTTCAATTTTCCGAGCGGTAGTAGGAGCAAAGTGACACAGTTCCCTCACACATGACAGCACATTCAAACTTTGCTCCTACTTCCATGTGGAAAATTGAACATTTTTAAACTGCCACAGAGAACCAATAAAGTGCTGGCCAGTTAAATTATAGTTCCGCCACAGGTAACACCACATTGAAAGTGAAAGCTTAGCCATTTCAGTTTATTGGTATGTGTTTGTGCTCAAATCGCCATACACTCTTGGACTGTTTCCTGCCGGTGTCTATGTCAGGCAGATTGTCAGTCAATCATCAGCCGATGTTGATTTCTACAGCACTTTACAATAAAGGTACTCAAAGGGCTTCACACAAAAAGAATGAATAAGAAAACTGCAGGGGTCAAATACACAATAACAGTAGGAAAACCAACAAAATAAGAATAAATAAAATTAGAAAATGTACAATTAAGAATAGGGGGAAAGTTTCACCATGTTACTGAATTTTAAAAGCCATTCTGAATTAATATGTTTTGAGTTTACTTTTAAAAACTCCCAGGTCAGTGATGGAACACAAGTCAGCGGGCAGCCTGTTCCAGAGGTCATGAGCAGCAACAGCAAAGGAACGGTCACCCTACTGTTTGTATCGTGACCTGGGCACAGCCAGTAGCTGCTGACCTGATGAGCATAAAACCCTGGCAGTTTGACGTATCGTTATAACCTAAGAAAGGCCATTAATGGCTTTAAAATCAAAAAATAAAATCTTTTCCAATTCTAAAATGAACTGTCAGTCAGTGGAGTGTATAAATACTGTATATGTGTGTACATATGTACACCCTACGGTGTTTTACTGTTTTGTCTATCTTTTAGTATTTTTCAGTAGTTGATTTATTTTATTTATCTTTAATGTACAACACTTTGCTTCTGCTGTTGCTGTTTTTAAAGTGCTTTATAAATAAAGTTGGATTGGATTGGATAAAACACGGGTGATGTTTTAGCGCCTTGGGGTGTTTGTTAAAAAAGCTGCATTTTGAACCAGCTCAAAAGGGAAGACTGGCAAAGAACAGCGGAAAGTGCGTCAAAGTATTCAAGCCTTAAACTAATCAAAGGCCTCCTAGCCAAAGAACAGGCTTTACTTTGGCTAAGAGGGGAAGTTGTTTATCACATTTAAGGTCACCATCAAAAATCACCCTGAGTTTTTAACAGTTGGTCCGAAATAAGAGGCCAAATCAGCACTAACACTTGATTGTACACTCACAAATAGTGGTCAACGCGTTAGCAACATTAGCAACACTCGCTATGACGATGCTTGATAGACAATGCTTTGCTAACTCCCAGCTCAACGCATCAGGCACGGCCAACATCAAGTGTCAAATCAGCATGTAGCCTATCTGACTGCAAGGTTAGACCTATAGCAGGGTTTTGGCCAGTGACTAAGAATTCAAATACAAACAAACTCACAAAATATGTTTGCGTGCGTTGACCCCGTTTGACTGGGGACAGTTTAGGATCATGGTCCTGCCAGACGTTTTTCCAACGTGTTTACATACAAAACACATTTTCAGTTTCTCACGATGTTTGTCTACATCACTGCTGTTCAGCTGTTCAGTTTGCCTTCTCTTAATGTTTCCTGCTCACGTATGTGTTGTCTAATTTATGGTTGAAAACGTGTGAATGTCCACAAGTTTGAGAGGCTTTAAAACAGAAACCTTTGGCTCTTGTGCGATAAAACACAAGGGCACTGTTAAATCTGATGACGCGTGGTGCATTTACTCATGAGATTCATTTGTGTTTTAGGTGAGTTGTGGTGCTTTTCCATTACACAGTTCAGGTACATTTTTAGTAGCTGCTCTGTCAAAGTTCCACGCGAGCTGAGCCAATACCGGCCGGCCACTGATTGGTCAGAGAGTGTAGCTTGGTTATAATGATTTAAAAATCCTGAAAATGTGCATTAATCTCCACAATTTTGTAAGGAAATTACTAAAATCTCAACATTTAACAGACATTTAACATTTAACATTTCACTTGTGTTCATGCCAACAACGCTAATATCAGGATGCTGGAAACATCTTTTACTGACTGGCTTTCGCAACATTACATCGATCAATTTAAATGCTGGAGTTGTTTCAATCTTTTCCTTTCAGAAAAAACTCAGTGTCCATGATGGACTGTCTCTTGCTTTGCTGTACATTATGTTGGCTCATCCTACACGTGTGAATGCATGTGTATGTGAAACGTGTAATGTGCACATGTACCGCTTCACACACAAACGCTGTAAGTGTGCATATCTTTGTACTTGTGTGTTTTTGTGTGAGTTTGCCCTCTGCCCTCTGTTCTGGCACTCTCTCAGGTTTTCAGGCTTGCAGCCATTGTTCTTCTTTTGTTTGTAGCTGCTTTGTGTCCTGATGGCTGGTCAGGAAAACGGCATTGGTTAGCTGCTAAACCAGTGCCCTGGTGTTTGGTGAGCTGGAGCTACATAACCACCAGTGGAGCCTAACAAAGAAGTGCTGGGTGCATGAGTCATCAGGACAAAGAGGCACATGCAGCTCTCCTCCTGCAGGGGCCAGGTGATGGATTTGCCCAGAGACATATGTTTTGGCTTGGCAGGCCTTAATAACAGCTTTACTTTTAAACTATACCTTTAATTGGTGTAATTTACATCCTCGATTTTTATCGATGCATTGTTCCTGCCTTGCTTGTTTGGTTATACGCAAAAAGGTTAATCCAACAAATTAACTTATCTATTGGTGTAGTGGAGGATAATAACAGTAATGTACGGGTGATGCATACCTCTCTCATTCCAGTTGTCAGATTTTGCATCAAAAACAAAGTAAAACTATTTATGCCCCGTCATCTGTTGTGGAAAGATAGATAAAAAGACAATGCTGAATCTAAGTCATTGCACTCTGTCATTCAATGGATTTTGTTTGACGTCACTGTGATTGCTGATTAATCAGCAAGAGACTCCTTTATAAGGTCTGTTTTGAAAAGTAGAGAGCAAACCAAGGTCATCAAGGAAACAGTGGGTGGTAAGTGTGCACATCCACAACTTGTGTGGTGTTTTTCATACAAAGCTTTCGGGTGTGTGTGCTGGCATAACAGCATGTGATTAGGAGTTCCAGGAAACCTTCTAGGAAATTAGGAGCCTCACCTGCAGCTCAGTCACAGGAGGTTTGACGATGCAGTAAATATCACCAACAACTGAACTGACTGGCTCTAAGAAATCTGCATCAGTGACGTCGCAGTGAGGGGAGATTAATCTTTGGCACTTGGATAAAGAGGAGATATTTCAAAGGGCAAGGCTTGTCCATCTGAACAGCAGCTAAGAAAAGCCCCCAAAGTCCAGACACTGCTCGTCAAAGTGTGACAGCTTGCCACTGACAATGCTCATGCTTGAGAATAGATAAAAGTATTTACCTCAGCTTTTTGTTTGTTACACAGAGTTGCACAGGTGTGTCTGTATTTCATTAAAACATTGCTCCCAGTAGGTATTGTTGTTTAACACTGCAACCTTCAATAGGGGCCTTACTGGTGTGGAAAAGAAGGTCACCTTCGTGAAAATGTCCCTGTGGAAAATGAGCACATTCATCAACCAATATGACATTTTCTTATGAGACTTCTTATGAATGACTTAGCATTCCTTCTGTTTGTTGTATTTGGAATACTGTAAATAGTTTACCATGCTGCCAGACAGCATGATAAACACAGAAGCTGTGTGTTCCAAATATTTTGAACAGATCCTCTACGGCATGTTTTCTCTGCTTTCCACATTTCCATCAATACAATGTGTACATGTTGTTCTGGTTCTCTCATCTCCCTCTCCAAAAACGATGTGTGCTGTATGTTACACACCGACTCTGCCGAAGTTCACAAGTATACAACCAGAGCTTTCTCTTAAAGATCTTTTCAATTAGTTACTTTTATTGATTGTTTGGTAAAAAAAACTAATGAACGCACAATAAAATGTGTTATCAGCTCTATATTTGTGTTGGCTTCAATCCATGTGAACATCCCATAACCAAAATACCATACTTACATACTTGTGGCACAATATGAGTGAGGTACACCACTGAAAAGAGACCAGAAAAAGAATATCAATATTTAAACATGCCATTAAAAGACAAAAATCCTTTACCAAACTTTTTAAATATAAATCCAAATCAGCAAATTCCACCAAAAAGACGGTGGCTTCCATCAGTGAGTGGGTATGATGATAATGATAAGGTAAATTAACATTTTCAAAATAAAATTAACACTTACCATGTTTCATTTTAAAACACCAGCTATTTCTGAATTGTGAATAAATTATGGAATTGACTCAGTCTAGAGTGTAATTAACTCCCCTCTTTCTGAAATGTCACAACACCAAATATTTAACACTTTTCAATAATTTGCTGTGTATAATACAACCTGGGCAGATTACTTTGGAAAAACATGTCAAAAAAGAATGAAAATTATGCTGTGAATGTCAAATACTACAGAATAAATTAGGGTACAAGACACATTACAAAAAAACAACACATTTTTGCGGAGCCATGTGCCAATCCAGTTTACGTTTACGTTTTTTTTTCCTTTTTTTTGACAGCACTGTGTTACAAAAAAGTGCAGAGGTTAATTGAACACTTTAATGACGATTGTCCACGATACAGTTCCAGCACAGCTCAGCTCGACTCTTCTCAGTTTAGTATCAGCCATGTTGTTTTCAATTACTATAGTAACTTCTTGTCATAGTACGACTGCAGGAAACCGCGGTGACATTGTTATAGACATGACACAAACACACAAACTCGTGACGAAAAAAGTAGTTCTTTTCAGTGTACTAAATCATTAGAATCAGTTATGATTAGTCCAGTTCTTCCTGCATGACCAGAGCACAGACTGATACAGTCACTGACCTAAAATACGGTTGAAGGGGTTGAGATTCGGCTGATAATTGCAGCTTTTGGCATTTCTGCCACTAAATACACCAGAGTCCTATGTTAAATATTGAGATTTAAAAAAAAATTTCCTTGTTAAATGCTGGAGATTAATGCATGTTTTCGGGATTTTGAGTCTCTTTAACTGATCTGCAGTTGGCATTTTTCGGTTTGATTCTTGCGTTGAACGTCTCGCTCGTGACTCTTCCTGTGACGACACTCACTGCCGATCAGTGGCCGCCGGTCATGCTCCAACTGTAAAGTGGAAGAGCGCCATAAATAGCCCATAGGTGTGCGTGTCATGTTTCATGATGTGTGTGAGAGAGAGACACACATGATTATTTTTTTTCCATATTACCCTGCAAATGACTGCGCTGCCAAACACTTCCATTTGACATGTTCAGTAGTGGTGCCACCTGAGAACAGGACTCCCCCAAATGTCAAACACTGCCTGTGACCTTCATGTAGAGGATAAAGCAGTAGACAATGGATAGATGGAGGTAATGAAAAAAACAAGGAAAGTTCTGGTTGCAGTTAATTGTTAATACTTTAACAGACAGGTTTCTTTCCTCGGAAATAGAAGCTCCTCAAGTTGCCCGACTGTTTAGTCAAGGACTGTTTGCTGACATGAAATAGACTGAACTGGTGTTGGAGTGTGTTTTGTTGGACTGGACCTGAGTGTGTGAGTGTGTGTTCTTGTACTTGCTGCAGAGTGAGGACCAAAATTCGTATAATTCCTATAAAGTGAGGACATTTTGACAAAGTGAGGACATTTTGGCTGGTCCTCACTTTTTTTCACCCCTTAAAATGGCTGTTTCAAGACTTGGTTTTAGGGTTAGGGTTAGGCGTCTAGTTGTGATGGTTAAGGTCAGGGTAAGGGGCTAGAGAATACATTATGTCTATGAGGGTGTGTGTGTGTGTGTGTGTGTGTGTGTGTGAGCTGCTGTTTTCATTGAATGACAGGAGAAGCTCTGTCTGGCCCAGCAGTGTCAAGGCCAGTGGGAGAGGGTCGGCTGCAAACAGGGCGAGCAAATGAACCCATGGCCATCAAATGAAGAGAAGGGGACTTGTTTTGGCGGTGTAATGTGTTTCGACTCAGCAATTTGCCTCTATGTTTTCCTACATAGCTGGCTCTGTTTATGTCACACCCTCACAGGCAGACATCAAACATTTCCTTCCCTCCTCCATCACTCCACCCTGTTCTCTCTTTACCTGAATTCATCTCTCACATTTCAGGTTTATTTTGCTAGTCTTAGCTTCTGTTTACCCTTGTCTCGTGCGGTGGTTAAAGTGCACGTTTTTGCTGTGTGTGCCACGTTTACGCTATAATTAAAAGAGCAGTTCTCGGTAAACAAGCCAGAATATGGGTCAAATACTCTGTGTTACACTCCAAAACAGAGTTACCGTGGGTGGTGGTGTTTTCTGGCAGTTCACATTTCTTCATGTTTGAGCATAAATATTTTTAATGGACTTAAGTTGTGACATCTCAGGAATTTCCCCTGTTAAAATCAGTTGCTTCTGTGTCACCACAGCAGCCGACATGTCTGCCTGTCGTCCTGCATACCTTTAATAATAATTATTACCTGGAGGGGCAATAAAACAGCGTTCCCACCCCCCGTCTGTGTGTGCTGTTGGACTAACAAAAGGCGGCAGCATGTAGGTCAGCCCTGTACTTGTTATCCTCACGTGTAAATTTTAAAATGCCACGTTTGAACAGGTGGAGTGTTTCTACACAGCTGGTCACTGCTATTTCAAGGGACTGAAGTGAAGGCGCTACATATTTGTGCTTACTGTGTCTTTTGCTGTCAACATTTCTTTTCATGCTCAACATGTTTTTAAAGTTTCTCATGGCCGTTTTGACGGGGGGTGTACCTTCTCTCCCTTTTTCTTACCTCCAAAAATCAACTGTCTTGACCCTGATTGAAAACATCAGGATATGGATGAGAGGGAAAAAAAACAAACTCTGGATACTGGATCTGAAAACTCCAAGGCTGTGTTTTAGTGTGGATGGGCAGAAACACAGACCTTTGAAAACTGTGGCAAAATTTCCGGTAACACTGTTTCACCATTGTTGAGCAAATGTTTCACCATTGTTGTTTCTAGTTACTAGTACTTTCTGGAGATAAACACCTGCAGACAGGGACATCTGCTTCCTGTTCACACTGACACTTGCATTTCCAGAGTGGTCACATGATACACATTTTCAGGTTTGTTAACATGGACACACATCATAAAGAAACATAGTGGTGTGGATTTTGCCTAATTAAAGGTACAGTAGGTAGGATTTTATTTTATTTTTTGCATTACTTATCAACTACCTGAGAGAGAATGACACTTGTCCACCTCCTCTGGGCTGTCTCCTCCACTACACCTACTCCGTCGTACGTTTGCATCGCAGATCGAGGAGAACAAGCTTGTTGTAAGAAAATCCTTTACTGAAGAGATGTTTTTCTTGCAAGACACTAGACTGGTGTCATTTTCAAAAGAAACTTTGAAGCACAACATGAACAAAAGAAAGTTTTTCTTTCTGTTCATCTCTACTCACTTTCATTCGGGTTCGGTTTACTCCTTCTTTACGGTGCGTCGTTCCTCACAGTCTCTACACCAGTAACTCAATCTCTGACTCTCACACTCTTTCTCACATACACACACATACGCAAACTTGTTTTAATATCTTAGTGAGGACACATCGTAGACATAATGCATTCCCTAGCCCCTTATCCTAGCCTTAACCATAACAACAAGGTGCCTAACCATAACTTAAATCTAATTCTAACCCTAACTCTAAAACTACGTCTTAATCCTGAAAAAGCCCTTTAAACTTGTGAGGCCCAGACAAAATTTACCCCAAAACATAGGTGTCTATGTGTTCTTTGGACCTCACAAAGATATAAAGACACAAAAACACACAGACAGACAGAGACTGCAGATATAGTAGACAGGCTCAAAATCTAGGTCAGTCATTGATGAGCACATGAGGACATGTGACCTGAAGCCAGACCATCTCATACCATTTCACTGTCTCTTGCGAAAGTATTTGTAGGTATTTCAAGATAAACAGCTTCTGTGCACAGCACCTGTTGTCTCAGTGAGACTGCAGCAGGCCTTTGGTACAGTTTTTACATTACACAGTAAACCAAAGTCTGTGCATAGGGACCTTGGTGTAGCAGATCCTTCTGTCACAGAAAACAGGAAAACAAGTGAAGAATAAAATGGATCATGGTTTACCCTACCCAGAAATTTCAGAACAATATCCCCTTGACCACAGTATAAATACTCTGCCAGGCTTCACGTATACAATGTATACAATGTAACACAGCAGTCTGTGCGTACTAACAAGTCTACTGTTCAAAACACTTTGTCCAGCTCTTCTTGGAGTTTGTGTTTCACTCCCTCAGTACACCCCTTTGATGCAGTTGCTAGGCAACCTCTGCTCTGTCTCTATCTCACTTTCTCTCACTGCAGACAACCAACTCTTCTTGTCAGAGGTAGTGAGTGGTTAATGTGTGTACAATTCCTGATCTGGAATTGTACACGCGACTCTAAACAAAGCACATTTGACATTACTGTTAGGCTGAATTTAACTGTCATGCTTGCACCTTCAGCAGCTTTATCACACTGAGCTTTGAGTTATATTGCTCCTTCGTGGGGAAGGGGGTGAAATCTGGGGTCATTAGGTCAAAGGGTTTCCTGGTTTGAGTGTGGAATGAAGAACAGGACTTTGATTAATCCATAGACTCAGTCTTAAAAATACCACACCAAACCTACTCAGTTTTTGTGGCCAGTACTACATTGCAAGTGATCAGATCTGATCTGCATGGGTCCATATTGACATAGTCTAGTCTAGTCTAGTCTTCCACATGGATTTCTATAGTTACAGGCCATGTCCTGGAAAAACAAGTGGTCTAAACAAAATAGACGACAGAAAACAGAGGAGGCTGCTGAGTTGTGCCGCTTTTCATGCTGCCATCAAACAAGTCACACACCTTATTGTCATCACCAGCACTCCAGACTTATCATTAACAACAATCACTTTTTCTTTATTAACTCTTTGTGAACTGTAATGATTACTGATTTTATTTGTTAATTACATAATCCAACATTCTGATTTATTTTGAGTTGCTATGGCACAAAAGGGTAGCATCCACTGTGGATGGCTTCTATGGCCTGTGTGTTTTGTTCAGTGTGCAGATGCAAATAGTAAAACCTTGTGTTAGTGTTTCTATAGAAACACTAGGCCAATCGCTTTTCAATTTCAACTTATTATCTATTATTTTTACTCATTATACATCTATTTATTAGTTGTTTGCATTTTTTTCATTTTTAATTAAGCAATTAAAAATAAATTGAGCCTATTTTACTGTACTAAAAGAAAGTCTCTTTGTGTCTTTCGGTCACAGGCATACACAAATAAATGCAGATTCATTTGTGTTGACACATATTAAATATGCATTCTTATAAATGAAATAGAAGCATTCTGCACATAAGGAAATAGACCAAAAAGGTGTAGACTAAAGCTCAAGCTTATCTTGCCAACTCAGTGTGCTTTTGTTACTCGTCAGCGTGTAATTTATAAAACAAAACTCTTATAATGAAAAGAAGGAAAATACATTTTTCTCCAGACAAAACATTACTTTGTCTTCATATGTCTGTTACTAAGTGAAGTTTTTAATGTTTTTAAGAGAAGTGAAGTAGTTAATTTTAATTCCTCCGTGCAGCTGTTCCACAGATCCACATTCTTAAATGATCTACAGCTTTTCTTGATTTGTTGGGGGGGGTTTTTTTGTTTGTTTTTTTGTTTCATTTCCTCTGAGTTGATATTGATTCTCTCTGGTTGTGAACAGATTCTCAGAAGGTCATTTTTTATTTTAAACATACATTTCAATGTGCATAGGTCCACAAAGTCTGAAAGTTGTTATTTTTACAGCCCTTCATTGCAAAATGAAAATTGGTTTTGTGTTAGCTTCATAGATGTTAACCCAAAATTCAATACATTAGGTTTCGGCATCTGAATATTGAATATTTTCTGGTTTCTTTACTCCATATGTAAAAAAGAAATCAGTAAAACTGAATAATTTTTTCGTGGACAAGACATTTGAGAACATCATAATTTCCAGGGTTGAAAAACAAAATTCTTTTTCCTACATTTTATGGGCCAAAGCATTAATTGAGTCTACTAAAAATCCTGCAATAAATCCTCTTTCAGGTAGGTTATGCTGTGAAGTTTTTCAGTGGAATTGTTGTCTGTGGTGGAATTTGGAAAATTGATGTGTTTGTATCAATACAATTTAATATTTACAGTCATTCAAAGTGTTTGTATTAATATCTGCTTTTGTCACTTTACTGTTTGTTTGTGGACAGGTGACATTTCATCCTTCATACGTCAGGAGATACACTGCTTGATTAAAACAGGATGTGGACATCAGGTGCACGGGGCTGCTGTGTAAAGGTCCGCAAACGGAGGTACGCAACTTCCGGTGATTTCCTTCAATGTATGCGTGTTGACTGTCACTTTGTTGGAAAGTCGTTTTGGCAAGGTTCACAACGCGAAAAAAAAAACTTATCTGCTTCGATTTAGCTTCTTGAATTTCTGTAAAATAATAAAAACGAATGTTCATACTCTCATTAAAGGCTACATCTCCTACTCATACGACGGCACTCGTGTGTCCTGCTTTTATTTTGAAATTCGCTTCGCCAAGCTCCTGGCATGGTTGTGTGCACTTGATGCAGATGTGGTGTCGTCCTGCAGCATCAGGGAAAGAAATAACGGGCTAAATAAACACACTTATTGAATCAGAGTTAATCCGGCGTGTTGTGGTCGCTGTGGAAGATGGTGGCTAAGCAGAGGATCCGCATGGCCAACGAGAAACACAGCAAGAACATCACGCAGAGAGGAAACGTGGCCAAGACGCTGGTGAGCCGCTCACTGACAGCGAGACACCGGCGTGACACAAGCCCAGATAGGTGACGTTCTGCCCGGTGTGAACGCCGCAGCATGACCGTGCTGCTGGTGCTGATGGCAGCCACGCAGGTGTGACGAAGGACCGGATGTGACCGTGGGCTCTTCTGTGGCTCTGCTGTCCGTCTACATTTAATCCGTTTACTCTTCAGTCGTTACCGCCCTCCGCAGTGTAACGTGGCGTTACTTTGGCAGAGTTAACCGTTTCCATCAGGAGGTTTTATGCGCAGATATTTGTAAATGAACGTAGAAACCGTAAAATGGTAACACTTGTAATACAAAATATCTGGAAAAGTTGGCATGTTGATTTAAAGCCAAATGCGAATTAGACCAACTATGACCAACGATTTGTTTGACTTTAGATACATTTGGTCCTTTTTCTTTTTTTTTCCCCTCCCTCCATTTGATAAAATGTAACAGCTCAGTAGTAACAAAAGATACACAGAATGGCTTAAATATTAATTAATGTCTCCAAGTTTCTTATTCTTCTTCAGAGCTGACTCAGACCTACTGCTTCAATCTCTGAAATCCCAGTACTCACTTAACAACAGTGG
Source organism: Brachirus orientalis (assembly GCA_016785285.1). Taxonomy (NCBI): domain Eukaryota; kingdom Metazoa; phylum Chordata; class Actinopteri; order Pleuronectiformes; family Soleidae; genus Brachirus; species Brachirus orientalis. Next base: position 489,043 of record JAFBJR010019384.1, on the reverse strand, counting down.
GTGAAAACACAAATAAATGGTCGTTTTCTTTTACCAAATTTAAAACATTTTAGTATCAGCAATGCTACTAAGGAAAATCCCTCACACAATAGAAAAGGATGAGCTGTTTAAGTAGCAAACGCATCACACTGAAAAGTACTTTTTAAACTGATTTCTGTTCAGCATTACTTTTGAACATTTTGGGTCTGATGCTGGCAGTTTGAGTGGCTGACTATTATTAAGTTACACACTTGTCACAGTTTTTTTTTTTCATGTGAAAAATTCCACATGAGTTGCCCACGGGAGAAGATCAAAATGGATTTAGGAGATAATAATGTTGGTGTGAACAAAGCTAGTGGGCAGAGGAGTGTTTTGGGTTTTAATAAAGCAGCGTTTCATGCACATAGGTTGTCAGGGACACAGGGTTTTCCTCCTCCTCCTCCTCCTCCATCTGCCACTAAATGAAGATTAAACAGAATAATAGTAGTCAGGTATCAAGGCTGCTGGAGACACAGCTGTTGTTTTGTATGAGGGAAGTCCTTCCATCAGCATCAATGTATCACTGCTCTGACACGTCAAATTAGTCTATTTCAGTGGCTCTCAAACACCAAGTATCACCTGAGAAAATACTGAGCTCTCGAAGTAACTCCACTATCACAAACGATAAAGTACAGTGGTGTAAATAGGCCAAGCTACAGCTACAGGCTTTTCACAGGAGGCAGATTTATTCCCAATAAGATATTTTGCTCTCTCATCATCCTCCTCTTCCTCACATATAGTTAAGACACTGATATAGTGAAATTAGATTAAGATGGAGCAAGCAATAAGGTGACTCTAATTATTATTATTATTTAATAATTTTTTTATTATTGTTTCATTTTCTATGTACTCCAGTCAGAATTCCTCAGCTCCACCAAATGTGAAAAACTTACATCTACACCTTGGTGTCCACCTTTCACTGGATATTGTAGTTTAGTTTTTTTTTTTTTTTTTTTTTGCATTTTAATTCCCTGTCGCGTTCAGTGTACAATATTCTTAGTAGGTATATAAGCGATATATCTACTGTGCCATGAATGAAAAGATCCAGTTTTTTTTGTTTGTTTTTTGGACAGAACTTTCAGTTGAGAATATCTGCAAAAACACACCATCCTTTCACTTTCTTTCATCTTTCTTTATGTTGCTCACCACAGAATGTGGGGGAAGAGTTTCACAGGATATACTGCATATGTGGATTAGGTTTGAGCTGATGATTGGTTTCAAGGTTTGAAGGTATCGAAAAAAAAAAAAAGTCAAGGTATCAAAGCCACTCCACTTTTATTTCTGAAAATATGAGTTGTTTTTAGCGACTTGTCAAAAAGTTCAGGAATCACTTAGGCTGAGTGTGGATAAACTGATTACCATGGCGAAAGCAGTTACTCATAATCCCAGTACCACAGTATTACTGTGATTTTTTTTTTTTTTTTTTTACTCTCATACCTTCCCATGCCTTGTGTGAATGAATGTACTGGAGCATTCGTGAGTGTGATGGTGCTCATATGATGTTGCTCCAGGCTGAGTGTGTATGAAGCTGGGAGGGAATCGTCTCCTGATCACACCAGGACAAATCTTAGTTGACCACAAAAAAAAAAAGTCCAGTCACTTTTTTACCAGCACAGATCATATATAGTGTCATGAATGATATTAACTCCTCCCTTCAAATCAGACCAAGCTACACCTGTGGCCGCATGTGTTACCACTCTGTATCAGCAGTAATGCTAATGTACTTTTTTCTGTGTGTTTCTTGTAGCGACCACAAGAGGAGAAGTATCCTGTGGGCCCCTGGCTGCTGGCCTTGTTTGTATTTGTTGTGTGTGGATCAGGTATGTGTCTCTCATAGAGGAAAGTGTGTGTTTGCATTTTATTTCTGTCTTCTTGTCTTTTGTTTGTGTAATTTACGTGAATGTTAGTCATCATTCAATTCAATTCAATTCAATTTTATTTGTATAGCGCAAAATCACAACATACATTCTTTCAAGGCACTGTACATAATAAGGCCAATATTATTTTTACAATATTACAAAGAGAAAAGAAACCCAACAGTTCACACAATGAGCAAGCACTAGGCATCAGTGGAGAGAAAAAACTCCCTTTTAACAGGAAGAAATCTCTGACAGAACCAGACTCAAAGATGTGCGGTCATCTGCCTCGACCGGTTGGGGTGAGAGGAAAATGGGGGACAGAGGAGAGGTGGGGGACAGAAAGGGGGGAGAGAAAGAAAAAGAGGGAGGTGAGGGAGAGACAGAAGAGAGAGACCAGGAGCAAATATACAACAGTTGTATCAAGTTTAGAGTCAGTTATGTCATGTTTATAGAACTACAGTGTCATTTATACAAGCAGCAGCAAACTGATACTGATGAACTTTTAATCAGAGCATAATAACAATGACAACAGTATTATTGTTACTGATAATAATAATGATAATAATAATAATAATAATAGTATCAAAACTGGATCTGGATCCTGCAGCCTGCAAGATGAGGACAGAGGGAGAGAGAGAATGGAAGGAAGCAGACATAGACTTGGGAAGGAAGAAAAATAAGGTTAATGACACATAATTAAGTCACATTCATGCGAGAGAGTGAGTGTGAGAGAGTGAGTGTGAGAGAGTGAGTGTAAGTGCACCACAGGAAATCATTGTACTCAATAGTTATGGATGGAAGGATGGTTTCTGTATGTGTGTCCAGATTAGTTTTGTTTGTTCCTGTTTTCTTACTGTGTTTTTACTGTGATGCATTTAGTTTGTATGTATTGAGAGACAAAATAGAAAACAAAATTGTGGGAAAAACAAAAAAGTGGGAAAACTAGCACATGAAATCTGATAATATTGTTAAGGTGACTGAACACATGTATGAATGTGGCAGCATGATAATGGAGACACCTTTTTTTTTTTTTTTTTTACAAAGCCTTATTGTGTTTAAAAAAGTAGAAAGATTAGATGGTGTGAAAACCATTTCATTTATTGGTTGTTTGTGTTGGGTGTTTACCATATATGTTTAATATTTTTTGTAGGTTTTGTCAGCATCTGTCCTTTATGCAGCTGTTCCTGTGCATAAATAATGTAAATGTTGATCAGAGTAGTTTGTAATTACTTAAAACTTTATTAGTTACAGTATGTGGGGCCATAGTTAATTTTTGAATATGCGCATGCGATTTTTGACTGTAAAATTGTTTTGTAATATCTTTGATAAAGTGGATTCCTGGCATTCCTTGTGCCCCTGTACATTTTAAACCTTGGGCTTGTAACTGAAGGGTTGCCAGTTAGATTGCCAGTACCCCTGAGCAATGGTACCCACTCCTCCAGTTGGTGTGTTTATTTCCCTTGGAAGTCTCTTTGGATGAAGCTGTCTACTAAATTATGTCTAATAACTTATGTGTGGGACAACAGATGGCAATTAGCATTGTGCTAAATCTGGCATATTTACTGCAATGTATTGTATTTTCAATTATATGCACCGTCCCATCCAAATAAACATTAATTGAACTGAGGTCACGTGATGGCGGTGAGCCGAGCAGACGCTTTTGCCAGAGCTGCGTGCCACTCGGTGCTAATTTTCCTCATTATCTCGACAACAACCAGGCGCTATAAGACGTTTTTGTTATGAACGTAACAGGCTATGTCATTGGAAAACGTTTGGCCACAGTCTTTCGACAAGATGATAAAAACCAGAGGAAATAAAGACAAAAAAAGACGTCCTGTCCGAGCCCGGCGACGACACACAAGATGGCGACCAGGCCGAATTTGGTATTGCAGAGGGTTTGATCCTGCCCTTGCTAAAGCTCTGAGCGTCACGACTTTCAACGTTATAAAAGTTATTGATGAAGAACTTAGCCCTCTGGCCGAGACTATTCACAAGCATGCTACGCTGGGAAGCGGCTAGATGAAGCAGAGGCTAGGGTATTAGCACTTGAAAACTTGGCTTGAAAAGCCGCAGCACTAGAGCCGAGGATTGTCGAGCTGGAGAGGCAGGTCAGCGCCCTCACGGAGAGTTTGGACATGGCCGCGAATTATAGCAGGCGCCTAAACATTCGAGTCTTCGGCTTGGCGGAGGATACGGAGACTGGGCAGCCGGTGGAGTTTTTCGAGTCATGGCTACCCCGTGCCCTAAAGATGACCACAAAGGCCGACCGCATCAAGCTGGAGAGAGCCCACCGCACCCTCGCACCGAAACCGGACCCGAACAGGAGACCCAGATCGCTGCTGCTACGATTCCACGCGTTCATAGACAAGCAGAGGGTCATGGAAGCGGCGCGCCATGTGAGCCAGGAATGTGGCTTAACCTACAACGGATCCAGGATCTCTTTTTACAAAGATTTCTCCTCGACGGTGATGAAGAAACATAAGGCATACGATGCGGTGAAACAGCGGCTGCGAGAGCGAGGGATGCCGTATGCTGTGCTGTTACCGGCTACTCTACAGGTGAAACACGGAGGCTCCAAAAAGAGGTTTTCCACCCCGGATGAGGTAAGCATTTTCATTGACTCTCTGCCTGGATGATAACTTTGCGGAGCACGGAGCTCCGTTTGCCTGGTTTGGGATAATTTTCTCTGCTGATAGGTCATGTTCCGTTTTTTAGACGTCGCCTACTCTTGAACACTCTGAATATTTTGATCATATTGAACATTTCCTAACCGAGTGGCACGGCTGCTGGTGATGTGAATGTCACATTTCCACCTTGTTTCCACCTTATTTCCACCTTATTCCACTCCCACAGGGAGGACTTTTTTCGTTTTTTGGCACGCTATTCATCATATGCCGTCAGTTCGCGATTGGTAAGTTTGAATAGTGCTTGTATGGTGAACAGTCCCTGTTTATTTGGGGAAAGACCCTCAGTTTGTTTGTTCCTGTTGTACATTTGTTATTGTTTAGTGTAGTTCATGTGTTCAGCTCAGGACAGGACATGTGTATTAGATTTATGCGGGGTATTAGTGTGGCATTTTTTTATTCCTGCTAAATGAAACTGTCCTATGTATCTGACAATGCGGGTTATGGGATGCATATACAGGATGCGTGTGGGTGTAACCGTCTCTGACATTTTTTATCCTGCCCTTATGGCAAATAGTGTCTTATGGCCATGTTGGATTTATGTAATATTAAGATCTGTTCTTGGAACATCCGTGGCCTCCAAAAACCTGCTGTGAGGAAGGTAATATTATCGTTTTTGAAAAAGGGAGATGTTTCTATTGCGTTCCTCCAGGAGACTCACCTGGAGGACAAGGACAATGCTAAATTGCAAAGGAGCTGGGTGGGTGTTTGTTACTTCTTTTAGTAGGGACGTAGTCGTTTTGATTAGTAAAAAGCTGGCATTTTGGTCTCTTGATTGTGTTAAAGACAGCGAGGGCCGGTATATAATTGTTAAAGGGATAAAGAAAAAGAGGTAACATTTATGAATCTCTACTGTCCCCCAGCCTATTCCCCTGATTTTCTCTCCAAGCCTTTTGCAGTTTTCAATGGAACGGGCTTTAGGGAACTCTTTTGTGGGGGGGAGACTTTAACTGTCACCTTAATCCCTCTCTTGAGGATGCAAGCGAGGGTGCATGATTTTGAATATTCTGATGTATGGAGGCAGCTTCACCCTACTGATTTACAATTCACTTTTTATTCGGCCCCACATAAAAGATGTACCAGAATTGATTACATTTTCATCCCCTCCGTGAAAATGTCTTTTGCCTTATCATGTTCTATAGTCAACATTGTGTTATCAAACCGCGCTCCCCTTTATTTGGTATATTCTCTCACTGAGGACAGGGCATTGTCATGGTGCTAGAGATTTCTTCTCAAAGATAACAAATTTATCTCCTGTTTTACTTCAGAATTTAAGATTTTTTATTCTGTTAACTCATCATCCACAAATAATCCCTCTGTCCTCTGGGAGACGTGTAAAATATACAGTCGTGGACTGATTATGTCTTTTGTTGCATCCAGAAGACGTGGGAAAAATGAACAGCGTGAACTTCTCGAATCTCGACTTGCTGAATTGGAGAAAAATTGCCTGAGTCCTGATTTGCTTAAGGAACTGATACATGCATGATGTGCGGCATTGAATACTTTTTTTAATTTAGGACTCTGAACAGTCCCTTAAATTTGCCAGGCAGAAACTATATGAGTTTGGGGATAAACCTGGGAGATATCTGGCTAATCTTGTCAAGAAGAGGGCAGATTCTCAAAACATAGTCTCTATTACTAACTCTAACGGTGTTAGATCATTCGATACTAGAACCATTAATAAACACTTTGCATCATTTTATTCCAACCTATATAGTTCTGAACTGCCTGATAATGCCCTGTCCCTTATGCGTCAGTTTTTTGCAGATTTAAGACTCCCCAAAGCTACGGATAATCAAAAATTACAACTAAATGCCCCAATTACTAGAGAGCAAGCTTTACTTGCTTTGAAATCTATGCCATCCGGTAAGGCCCCAGGGCCAGATGGATTTGGATATGAGTTTCATAAGGAGTTTAGTGGTATTCTTTTAGACCCTCTGCTGTCTATGCTTAATCATTCATTTGAAAATGGGATCCTACCTTAATCCCTTAGGGAGGCCAACATTTCTCTCATCCTTAAAAAAGGAAAATGCCCAGATAGCTGCGCCTCATACAGGCCAATAGCCCTACTTAACTCTGACCAAAATCTACTCTCCAAAAATTTAGCCTTACGCCTAGAGAAGGTTCTTCCCTATATTGTCAAGGAGGACCAAACTGGTTTTGTCAAGGGCCAGAATTCCTGTGATAATGTGAGGAGGCTCCTTAACATTATCCAACTAACCCATAGCTGTAAGGACCCGGCCCTCGTGCTGTCTCTCGACGCCAAGAAGGCGTTTGACCGGGTCGAGTGGTTGTATTTATTCTACGCTCTGGAGGAATTTGGCCTAGGCGAAAATTTTGTGAATTGGATTAGGGTTCTGTATAATACTCCGATGGCGGCGGTTCTGACTAATGGGCTGAGATCTGAAAATTTCCCCCTCCACCGCGGGAATAGGCAGGGCGACCCCCTTGGTCCCCTGCTCTTTGATATTGCTATTGAGCCGCTGGCCCAAGCAGTTAGGCAAAATGCTTTAATTTCTGGCATCTTCGCTGGTGAAAGGGAACACAAAATTACTTTATAGGCGGATGACATTTTGATACATTTATCACAACCCCAAACTTCTGTTCTGATTAAGGTCATTTCGTCACTCAGCATCTTTTCGGGATATAAAATTAACTTTTGCCCCTGGGGTCGTTAACATGTGTTCCAGATATGGCTGAGCCCTTCCCGTTTCACTGGTCTCCCACCGATTTCATTTACTTAGGAGTGCATATAACACCCACTTTTGGTCAGATGTTTAAGTCCAACTGTGATCCAGTCTCGATTTGGCATGATATTGAATCCTCTCAGTCGAAGTGTCCCTTGTTGAATCTATTGTTAATAAATAATCCTGAATCTGTTAAAAAAAAAACACTGCTCTAACCCTATTACTCTCAGTACCATCAGAGCCTGGAGATCCATTCGCTCTATAGAAGGCCGGGCTCAGTTATCATCTCCTCTCACTCCCATTCTCGATAACCCGGACTTTCTGCCAGGTTGTATGGACCAGGGCTTTAAAATGTGACACACACAAGGGTTGAAGAAAATAGGTGATCTATTTGAAGTCCAGATTTTACTACTCTTTTAGCAGTTGCAACAGCAATTTGGTTTATGTAATCAAGGTGACTTTTACAGATATTTACAAATTAGAAACTTCATATTTAAAGACACCACCTTAATGACTAATAACACCACTTCATGTGTGGAGAAGGCCCTGTCTCTACAGATTAGTAAGAAATGCATTACTGTTTTTTTACAGAGCCCTGAACTCTAACTCTCCTCTTAACTCACAAACCACCAAGCAAGCTTGGGAGAAAGATCTGGGTGTTGCTATAGATGAGGCTGACATTAAACATTTCGGTGTGTAACCGCACCAAATCCATACAGTTCAGGATTGTACATCGTACGCATATATAACACCTGTTGTCAAGAACAAAATGGACGCTAATATTTCCCCGCTTTGCTGGAAATGCAATACTGAGACTGGTAATTATATTCACTGCCTTTGGTCATGTGTGAAGTTACAAAGATATTGGTTTAGCATTGTGAATGATCTGACTGCTATCTTTGGTGTCCCAATACGGATGGACCCTGTGTGTCTGATACTTGGTCTCCCAGATGGTCGGATCACAGGAGACTTTTCAATATACTGACTTTTGCTGCTAGAAAGATCATTCTACTTTTCTGGACCAAGAATGTTGCTCCAGCAAAAAAATCATTGTAACAACATTGTTATGGACTGCATTCCTAGTGAATACATCACGTGCATGCTTCACTCCACCCTTACTTGCAGCATATTGGGCCCACGCTATCATCCTCCTTGCTCCGTGGATTTCCCAGATCAGCCTAGCCTGTCTCTGTGACTTTGCTCTAAGTGCTCACTATCTAACAGGCACCTTGTAGCCTTACTATGTTTGTATGCTCTGTATTGATTCTCATCTGGATACTGCCTTGTCTTGTGGCAGGAGGTTGAAAGGGAGGTGGCTGGATAAAAATGTGCCCACTGTCCTATTTTTATTTCTTATTTTCATAATTATTTGCTATTTATTGTACCCACATTCTGTAGTCTCTTCCTTTTCTGTCGTGTCTGAGCAGTTCGTTGTGTTTTGTGGTTTGAGAAAATGTAGTAAAAATATTTTTCAAAACATTAATTGAATTGAAATGTAAACGCAATATAAGTGTAGTATACAGTGGACATACAGCAGTGTTCTTGATGTCCTTGATGTGGAGTCTGAATGGGATTTGACCTCAGTGATCTACTGTTACTAATATCATTTCACAATGTGAAAAATGTGTAACACGGTGACATGATCTAAAAGATCAATCTGTGTGCCTTCAGCTATTTTTCAGATTATTCAAAGCATCCGTATGGGGATGTGATTCAGGGGAATCCTCCAGACCACAGTCCTAACCCCTCCAGCCCTCACTGAGCCTGGCTTTCCCACGCCCGCACACCCCTGAACCCCCCCCAAAGGCCCAGAGACTGACACACCGTGCTTCAGATCCAGCAGACCTCAGAGAGAGAGGCTTCCCTGTTCATCACCTCCACTTCGTTCTTGTCCAAACGTGTGTCCTCCCGTGATCAGTGTTTACAGTGTTGCAGTCTGTGGTAACTGACAGCTTTTCTATGAACAGTCGAAAACCACGCTGGCTGGACTACATGTGCATCTCATTACTTACTGGGCACCCGTGTGCATGAAGAAGTGTGGCGTTAGATGTCAGACTGTGCAGTGACAATGTGCCAATATCCATCTGTCTCGGTATTCGTCTGTGTCGTGTGAGAAGGTTCTTTTTTTTTTTTCAAATAAATGTTGAGCACTTCAGGAACACAACCAGGATTTACCTCTGCTTGTGTTATCAGTGAATGCACTCCCACTGATGTATTATTTGTGTGTAGATGTGTTCGCAGAGTGCGGTGGAAATACAGCCCAGTGTGGGTTAAAAAGGCTGTGTGCAAAAATAATAGCGGCAGGGAAGAAAACGTGTTAATTATCTGTTGACAGTATACTCCCTATATAGTCTGTTAAGGAAAATTCACATCCCTCATCTACATATACAGTGAGTATAGACAAAGCAGAAGCTGAACTTTCAAACATCAGTCGTCTTGTTTTGGAACCTGAAATTTTTGTAAATCACCCTTTCTACACCTTTTCAAAAAGGGAACATTCTGGAAGAGCTGATGACAGATACAGTCGAAGGTTCTCCTGGAGGAGTGCAGACAGGGACAGTGGTCAAGCTTGAGGAAAAGCAGAGCGTAAAGGATGTAGATGTCAGTGAAGTCAGGGTTTATCCAAGTGTAGACACGTGTGACACTGACTCCACTCATTTTTGCAGCAGTGACCTGATATCTCTTCATATAAGTGCTTGGAGGTTCATGAAATTATATGAACTTCCATTTTCAGCCTGTGGTCTGAAAACACTGTGTGTGGGTACCAGATCGCAGGTTTGTTACTAAGAACCAAACAAAAACCTCTCCATTGACAGTCCATGTACTTTCCTTTTTCTGTTCATGTGAAAAACATTAACTAATTGAAGAATTAGGCTGCAAAATAAAATGTATAATAATGTAAAGGAGTTTGGATACTTAGAATGCACTGTATCCAGGCATTTTCAGAGAGATTTGTGTAGCAATGGAAGGAGACATGGGAATAACTGCACAAGAACAAACTAGGCAGATATCTAATCTGTGCCCAAATGTTTCACTGCAAGTCATCAGGATGAAAATCATCCAATCCATCCTCCTTTTGAAGGGCCATTAAACCCATGTAATTTTCTTTTGTTCTAGAAAATGTTAACCAAATCACCTAAATCAACTAAATGCAAGTTTGAGTACCACAAACTGAATTTAATAAACTTAAATACGCTGAAACAGAGAAGTCACTGACTACATAGGAAAAAATTAGACAGGCTCTCCACGATTCTTCCTTAAGCTTGTTTATTGAAAGTTGTGAAGTGCAGCTGTCAAGTGCTATTGCAGTATGTATGTTACAATATCGTATCCAGTCTTTGCAGAAACATGCAGAGGAAATGAGCATACAACTGATACACAGAATGAAAAAGGAAAAAAAAAGTCTCCAGAGTTGGGTTTGATTATGTTGAGTTTTAACATTTTCATCCAGAAGTCCTTCACTGTCAAAACTTAAAAAAGAAACAGCTCATAAAGGTGCAATACTCAAAAGAAAAAGGGCCAAGCGAAGAGTAGTTTTACCATCAGAGTTGCTGTTGGGATATGAGCAGCCTGTTTGGCTGTTGGTTGTCAGTCAAATAACCTAAACTCCTGTTGATCCACAATCCTGAAAATACAGCAATAAAAATAGACAACACAGACTGGGCAAGACTTGCACGTAACTCGCCTACCCACTTCAATCTGTGTGACCTAGATAGCATCTGTTATTTTTCTCCCTCTCCTCACTATTTTACATAGTACTTACACTATACAGAAATATACATCTTCTGTCCATCAAATTTTAAGGGGGAAAGAAATGCAGCGTAGCCCAGTGTTTCAACCCCGTCAAATAAAGTTTAAATAACACATGCCACTGCAGGGTTGAGAAAACGGCAACAATGAGCTTTGTCAAGGGCAAAACAAGAAGCTTGAAAGTGAAATACTGAAAATAGAATATCATCATCTCCATAAGAAACCATGTTTAGTTCATCCCAAACACCCACATCTGAAGTAACATCACCAATGCAGACTCAAAATAGCCTCCCCCTTATTTACACCCAACTCCCCCATTCCAGATGGGGACTTTGTCATGATAACTACTAACATTCTTCATTTGTCACTCAGGAGGATTTACTCTACCCATCTCTATGATCTCTCAACATGTGACTTAGGGCTCTAGAGAGAAAGAGAACCACTTTTATTTACATCATTCAGCCAAAAAGGTAACAGCCAGCCCAGTCCTCCACTTCCTGCTCCTCTATCATCAGTAAAACTGACATCACTTAAAATCCAGACACAGGCACAGTGATTATTTTAAGGTAAGTATAATGTTGCCACTGATACGCCTTTTTTTTTTCTCTTGGTAAGACATTCTAGTCTATGTCCAAGGTTAATTTGGCAAATGTTCAATGCTTCATCCTCTTGTGACACCAACCCCTCAAGCAGTATCTTAGTGACCGTCGCCCTCACTGCTTGTCCCACAAGATGCATCCTTCTGGGAGATAAATATGTGCAAATTCTTGTCTTAACAGCGCAACCTCCAGCTGGAGAAGGCGGGCTCAGCCCTTTTGCTCTGGCAGAACTCAGAAAAACAGTCTGTCCATCCGTCTGTGCAGACCACGCTCTACACTGACGGACCAGAGCTGTGCGAGGTGGGCTGCACGAGTGTGGTGGTGCTTGGTGGGCCTGCTGTGGCAGATGTGGGAGCAGCAGGTGGAGAGCCAGTCTGAACCTGGGCCTGGAACTGGGCCATTTGTTCTGGACTGGCCAGTGTCTTGAGCAGGGTGTTCTCCTGCTCCAACTGGGAGTTGCGCTCAATCAGCTCCTTGATCTGCTCCTTCAGGACCTCCACCTCCTCTCGCACTGCGTACATCAGGTGACTCTTCACCAGGTCCTGAGACAGGGAGAGAGATGTGGGTTTAGGACTGGAATTTATTCATAAAATCTTGTCAGTGAAAAGTGAAAACTAACCTGGGGCTTTTTCAATCTTAACTAATCTGTGGCCCCATTTTTATGCACCAGATGTTTCATGACAAAGAAAATAAGATTACACTTACAATAAAAAAAAAAAACGCTAATAGGAATCACCTTCCTAACACTGGTGTAGAGGACCACATGGCATTAAAATGATTTAAAATCACTGCTCACTGTAGGATAAATAAATTACAACCTTTTATACATTTTTTGTTTTATGCTTATTTATGTGCAGCTTTATCAAGAGGGTTGAACAATGTGGGAAAATCTTTCCATTTTAATATTTTTCTAGATATTGCGATTGCAATGCAATTTGGGATATAATTTTCCAAGTCGGGCTTCAGTTCAATATTCATTCTGAAACACTTAAAAACCTAAGTATTCCCATGACACCATAAAAATACAACTTCTCTAATGCTTTAAGATATTGTTTCCATCATGGATGCCTTTTTATTTGTTTACATTATAGAGCAATCCAATGTAGGACAAATAAATCACAGCCTTTGTGTTTTTGCTAATATTATTTTTTTTAAATTAAAATCTTGACTTGAAAATAACCTGTAAGGTGAAGTCTTTTCTGACTTTGTTACCCCACAGAAAAACCACCTTGCCAAATGTGAATGATTAAAAGTCGGGTTTAAAAATCAGGTTTCAAATCATGTGAAATGCAGAAGTTTGAAACAGTGGTGAAGAGGGTTACGCAGTTACGCACATTCTGGTCTACTCTCTTAAATGAGGACCTGAGTCTGTGAACGTCAATGTTTGTCATTTTTAGTAAAGAATATAGATGTAAATGCAGGCTTATTAAAATTCCTGTTCGACAAACATGTAGAACAGCGATCAAATATTCTACACAGCAATGGAGTCGGTTTAGCAGCCGTCCTCCACCCTCTCTCTCCCTCTTCCTTCTCATGTCAGCCGCACCAGCAGCCTCACAGCAAAGAGTAATAATACATTAAAGCATCTGTTACTTCTTTTTGTTTTTCTTGTCTTCTTCATCTCCTCATCTTTCAGAATTTTAATAAAAGGGTCAGCATTTCTGTTTGTTTTTACATCAAGCTGCGACATTTTCAAGGCAATGCCATCACAGCTAGCAAGCAAACCAAAGGCTTGCTGAGGGTTTTTATATCATACAGTGTTTGAGGAGGAGTTATGAGACTATGGCTCCTGTACGTCACGGAGCCATAGTTTTAGACAAACAAAAAGTAAATAAAATTAAAAATTTAAAAATATATATATATATTCAGAACAGAAGATTGGATAGCAGCATTGGGCATGTTACATTAAAAAGTAAAAAGGTATTAGTCATGTCTCCCAAAAGTAACTGACTTGGTAACCGTACTTGGTATCTCAATTTCCTTCACAGAGTTTTAAAAGAATTTCACATAATATGAAAATGTTTTATCTTGTGCAAAAAAAACCCTAACATTTTTTAAAGTCTAAAACAGATCAAACAATAACACAAATTAAAAAAAAAAAGGAATCATATTTAATATGTACAAAGTACTATTGACCTAACTACTTCATGACAGTTTGAGGTAGATTGGTTCAGACACAATGGAGAAAAAAATAAAATAAACAGCTGAAAAAGAGAAAAAACGTGAGCATGTCTCCAGGTTCAACGTCATTAACCCAGCCCACATTTAGGTGTCAGCCAATCAGAGCCCAGATATTTTTAACTGGGAGTGTGTGTCTGTTTGCCTAGCAACACAGGCAACAGAAGGCAACACAGTCACAGTGAAACCAGGAGGAATTAAATACAACGCTGTTGGATTTTCTGTTAATAAAGTTTTAAACACGAGACCTACTTTATAAACACACAAACTGCAATACTAGAAAACACATTTGTAGTTAGTCTGAAGTGCCTAGTTATTCTTTTTTTTTTTAGATTTAAAGTATTACTTCTTACACTAGCATTAGTTCCCATAGGGAATTAAAGCCAATTCCCGAATGACCACATCAATACAATTGATGTAAAACAACCTTTTTAAAATCTACACTTTTGTAACAGATGCTTTAATGTATTATTACTCTTTGTTAAAATTGAATGTTTTGTTAAGATTAAAAAAAATTATTTGAGAAAAGGGCAAGAGGGCAGCAAATACTCAGAGATTCCTAGAATATCAAACATATTACTCAAATATGATGTTTAACTAAAGAAATACATGATTTTCTTTGGACAGTAAGTAATCCGTCCCTGAATGCGTGTTATTGTTCCACATGGATTAAAAGACAATTTGGTGGATTAGTTGACATTATTAAGTGTGAGGTTGAAACAAATAAAGTTAATTGCATACTGCCTGAACACAATACAAATTATCTTATGACACTTAGCATAGTAAGTCTGAGGTCCAGTGTGAAAAGAATGAGTGACATCTAATGATGACGGTGCAGACTGTAACAGACCCTCACCTACCAGAAAGGATGTCTTTTCTCTACCTTGTATATCGTAAGCTTCCACTTCTAAATGCTAAACACACATCCTGTTAGGTCTGCTGTAGAAACAAGGCAGAGCGAGATGGTGGCCTGCGTAAAGCAAGGCCCTTGCCTAAAATCCACAAATGGTTTGATCCGAGGCTACGAAATGGTTTTCGCTTTAAAGTGACAATACACTTAATACCGACACTCTTAGTAGTATAGTCAATTTCTGCCAATACATTCTCTGAGATGTTACACACTGGTCCTTTAACGGGAAGAAATATCATATATGCGTATAACTGCCTTGGATTAAAACGGGAGTAAGAAGAGAAATGGGGGGAGACTTACCATTGCTTGTTCAATCTTGTTGTCTATGGCAACAACGCTGGCTCCTGATGAACTGCAAAGAAGAAGAGGACAAAATAATGACACAATTTGAACACAAAAAGAAGAGAGAGTATTAGTGTAGAGTGCGTGCGATGGTGGGGCCGCAGCAGCAGCAGCAGCATCATGTGCTGAGCAGCAGCAGCAGCTGCAGCCTCATCATCATGACTGCTGCCAGTGCACGGTCCTCAGCTGCTCCCCATGTTCTACAGCCCGTTAACGACTGTCCTCCTCCACTGTCTCCCCCTCTCACTCATCACGTTTGAGCCCAGTAACAGACAGAACACTTAATTTTTCTTTTTTTTTTTTTTTTTTACCTCTTGTCGAGCTTAACGTGCGAGCTCTCCGCGCTCAGCAACGACGACAGAAACGAGATGGAGAAATTTCTCAGCTGGCAGACGCCTAGGTCCATGGCCACGGTGTAACACGGACTATTCATGCTGTTCATGCTGTGCAGTCGAGCAGCCCGGCTCCGCGACACACATCCACGCGCGTTTACTCTGTGCCGTGTCCGTTACAGAGTATCTGGGCCACCGCAGAGGATAAAACACACGCGCACAGACCGAGGTTGGCTCATGTCGGCGCTCCGCAAAGACTCCGCAGCTCAGCGGCCAACCCGAATAGTTTATGCGGCGACGCAGCGAGTAGGTGGCCGCTGATTGGCTGAGACGAGCGCCGTTTGAATGATTTATGCAGGAACGCCCCCACCTGGCCCTCAGCTGACATGGTTTTACATAAAATATGCTGGGAGCGGAGAGGAGGTGGATGAAACCGGGGAGAACCGGATAGGAGAAAAGAAAAGAGGCCTCCATTCTTCAGAGCTTCATCGTCGACATGTCAAGTTGTTTATAAAACACTACCACAACAACGGAGACAAGAATGCAGTAGCAACAGAGACCTAAGAAAAGGGAATCCCTCTGTTATTTTGAACACATGCGGAGTACATTTTCTGACTCTACGTGGTCGTTTCTGTATAAAGTACTGTGGGCTCAACGCCTGCTGTTGTTATTGTGCAATTTCACTAAATGACAGTCATAACCAGGGATTCTCTTTTAATGTTGAAACAACCAAAACAGATGTGTGTGTTACACGGACTATTCCTTAGCATTTACTAATACACATTACAGAAATGAGCTGCAATATGTAGGATTAGTGTAAAAGGTTAATAAGAAAGAAAATAGGCAAACACTAGTTGGAATTTGGTGACTTGGCATTCCTGGTTTTACTAATTAAACCAGTTAATTATTTTAATAAAATCAACCCAAGGGAATTCCCCCATAGAGACAGAAGAATCCCTTCATCTTGTGAGGCCATTTTGTAACCTGCCCCCAAAATACAGGTTTAGTGAGGATGTTTTTGTGCCAGAGGACACGGCTCAAAGTACATCTGCCAAGATAATTTTTGAAAGGCATAATCCAACAGAGGCTCAGATAAATGGGACATGGTGGAGGTAGTCTGGGTGCAGTAGATTACAGCCCTCTGATTTTAAAAATGCATTGTAGTAAATGTTATGCTTCCTGGTATTCAAGTGCCATTAAATGCATTGCACTTCACACCAATTGTAAAGAAATACTTGTATTTAATATGCAATATAGTATATACAGTACTGTGCATAAGTCTTAGGCCACCGCCAGCTTTGTTGTTTTTATGTCAGTTTTGTGATAATTGGCGTTTAGATTGAAAAGATGTGACTACAAGTCACTATATGATCAACCTGTCGATGAGTCTAATTTGTGCAACATGTGTATGTAATGGTCAAACATGTCTTGAGTAAACCAGGTATAATAGACCTTTTTTCACAGCAGCTATTTGTTGGCATGAAATAGAAGGAGAAACACATGTTTTACCAATAACATTAGGTTTCCATTCCAGGTTTTAAAGAACCATTGTTGTGTTATTGTTCAAGTGTAACTGTAGGTCACACTAAATATTTGATATTATAGAAGCATTTTTGTTTTTGTTTATGGTATTTTCAAACTGCATATGTGTTTCTCCATATTTTCAGGATGTGTTCCAATTAAGTGATTGAGAAATAATTGTACAGGATGGTCATTATAGCATTGATAAAACAATAAATCTAATGGTGGCCTAAGACTTATGCACAGTACTGTATATGACACAATAATTGACAGATGAGCATGAGCCATGTGATCTATAGTTAGAGCACTACATTAATCATTTAGTCATTTTCAGATGATACAAAACATATCAAACTGAAAATCTAAAATATCAAAGTAGTGTCATCAGCACATACATATGCTGTCCTCTTGTGGTCCTGTATAGTACTGTAGAGCTGTGAAGCTGACAGACAAACTATGAACACAGCCTCAGAATATAAACCTGTAACATTTAAATCATCTGAAACAGATTCAGTTTCATAAGAAAAGATAGGAAAGAATAAAAACAAAACACACAAGCTGACCATCACACCAGCACCTCACTTCTAAAATAAGGTGGTATAACAGTATATTTTATGGCAGTTTATTCTACAGAATGAATGAAATAAACGAAAACATATTTTATGAGGATTAAAACACCACAAAACTGAGACAACTGAATGTTGTAATAATCCTTACATTAGTCAACAACTGTAATGGAGGTCATTTTAAATCAATAAGGTCATTCTGACTGTAGCGGTATGATCTTGCAACAAAAGCTGGGAGTATCATCATGCTGAACAGTCACACACAGACACATCTATACAACTCCAACCTCAAACCTGGTGTAACCAAGACACTCTCCCACAGACACCTCCCAGCATTCTCCGACAAGCCACGCTCAAACATTCCATGCACGCCCAAAAGCCTCAAAATCCTCAAAATCACATGCCTGTTTGTACACACCTACCTCGCACATACCTAAGCAAATGCAGAAATCATACTTATTTCCTGAAAATGGGGTAACCAGCAATGGGCAGTGCTCATCTGCTCCTGGGTGCCTTGCTCAGGAGCACCCCAGCTCTTAGCCTTTCCTAGGATTGAGCCAGCAACCTTCCAGTTATGAGCCCTGTTCCTTTCCCCTTGGTCATGGACACACACACCAAGGGCTGTCCCAATTTAGAGATTTTCAATAATATCTATGAAACGTGGACCAACAGGCAATGTTATGCTTCCAAAATAAAGGGAGATGATGCATGAAGATACAGAAAGGGGTAGTAATGATATGGACTACAGAAGATACTACATGTCATTCACAAACTACATAGAGCTAGAGTACAGGCATTTGAGATCTTTCACAATTGACTTAAGCAGCAGTGGTGAGCTTTAAAATGGGGTAAGGCTAATTTTGGTATCGCAGCCAAGCTTATTAAGCACTAGTGCAGTGAAGGGAAGCTTCAGTCAAACACGTCAGCTTTGAACAAGAAGCAAAAAAGCTTAACCGAGCAACACCTCTCTCTTCCAGTCTTATCTTTGACTGTAGATGATTAAGCCAATTATCCAGACCCAAATAACCAGTGCAACATTAGCTCTAATGTGATCACATTCATTCACAAGCACACACTGGATTGAAAAGAGCTACACCTGGTGCCACTAGCAGCTAAAACTAGATGATAATCCAAGAAAATGCACTTTAAGAAGTCACTTTTAATAACAAAATACCCATGCTTTAAACAACAAATCCAGAATTTCAGCACAATAACAAAACAAGCGAATCAAACGTACTATTATCTGATTCTCTTTGTTAAGATTGATTGTAATTCATCAAAAAAAATCATCTTTGACTTTGAGTGTACCCAATGAACCAGTGTCTGTTTAAAGTAACTCTGACTGATTAAAAACAGGACTATATAGCCATGCAGCCTTTTGTAGTGGTGATTGGCCTATGTAGCTAACTCCCTGTGGGTTCCCTGTCTTTATTTTACCTTTTCAGATGCTGCTCCAGCTCCCAGAAAAGAGGTTTCAGGGCCATCTCATCATGGCCTTGCACCCTCATGGAGCTTTCAGTAAGAACGAACATATCACTCCAGAGTGACACAGCAGTGTGTCCCAAGCTTCTTTGTTTAGTGTTTTCAACAGCCGTTGTTCCTTCATACAATGTAGGGAAAAGATCTGTGTCGCTCCTCTAGATGCACTACAGAGCGTAGCTGCATAGGGAATCAAAGGCAGCGAGCCAGATTATGATGACTGTGTACATGTGTGTTTGTTATCCGTTTGTGTTTGAATGGCTCACTTGTGAGTGAATTACTTAGTACAGACAGTAGCTGGACACATGGTGACGTGTGGTCATGTGATACTGGGAGTAACTAACCATCAACAGAGATTAGCATGTGGATCAGTGATTTTCCTGCTTCTACAGCTCAAGTCCCCGATAGCCTGACACACAGACATTTGACACAACAAGCCTCAAATCTTCACTTAAGTCATCCTTCCACTGTTGCAAATACAATAACACAGTGGTTTAAATTATAGGTAACAGGTTTTCATATGCACATGTACAAGGTAAAAGGAGGGATGAGCAAAACCTGTCATGGATGGATATGACATGAAGGGACTAGATGGGTCAGACAGTACTGAAAAAAGGTGAGATAACCAAATAAGTCAGTGTATCTTCTGTGGGGCAATAATGGTAGAGGGGTCAAACCAGAATTTTTGGTCTTCACATCAAAATAGGCAAGGACAGCCCAGACACCACCTTTTAGTTTTAGTGGGCAGCTTTTCACAACTAATTCTCACTCTACTTTTTAGTGTTAACCCTCTGTGTGATAGACAAGAGACCCTGTGCTTCACGGCATTATCTTGTCATTTCTTATTGAAAGGCAGCCTTAAGGTGGCTTAATGTCCCAGCAGACAGAAAATACAACATGCACTTTTAGAGCCTCCACCAGCTTACTGACCAACGGCCAAGAAACAACGGGTGAAGGATGAGCACAATGCCAGGGATTTGACATGTCCAAACAGCCTTGATGTGCAGGGCTGAATCAGTGACACATGACTTCTGAGTGAGTCATTCAATCCCTCAGCAGCCTGATAACAGGACATAACCTTAGATAACCAGTTGTGAAGTAAAGTAAAAATCTTGGCTCAAACTTTAGTCCTCACACTCCTTGAAACACGGAAGAAAATGGTTTTTCATTATATTAATATGTACAGTGGCCAGAGTTAGAAAGTCCAGCACTATACAATTCACAGTGAAAGAATAATGCTGCTGTACAGCAGGCTAACATCACCAGTTGGGATTAGGGCAGGAGTCAACCATGACATTTTGTATATGTCAAATTTACAGTACTTATAGACTCTATCCTCAATTCCTAACAGAATAAATGAAGTTACTGCTTTCCCAGATTGTAAATATCTCATTGTCAGCGTAGAGTTTGTTCACAGTTTCACTCCTACTGTAGCTGTTGGTAGTCCAATCAGGTTTCTGTAACATGGCAGAACACGACTCACTGCATCCTCAACAGTAGCTTCAGTAGTTTCAACAAGCAGCAATGATGACCTAATTTTTTTTTTCCTGTGACAAAATTTAAACTAATAAAAAAAAAGCAGTTTGGATTTCCAGAACTACATAATATAGATACATGTGAAACTAACTGAATGCATGAATAAGTGTGTGCATCCATGAGCAGACCTATCTACTGAATTCATACAGTTATGAAGAAACATAATTAAAGCAAAAGCCTGCCCTGTTGAATGGATTTCTTCACTGCAAACCTCTACAACTACAACTGACTATATTTATTTATATTTTTTTCCCCTGTTACTTTTTGTTGTTCTTAAAATATCTCCCATTGTAAGAGGAACTGTCACATGTGTCTTTCCAAGGCAATGTCTCAAAGTTAATACAGGGGACCTGGCATGTCCTAGTGGTGAGAAAAGGCCCATTGAGTTGTTAAATTGTAAAGGCTTTTAGCTGAGCTGGAGTTTGATAGTGGAAAGCATACACACAGACTTTACCAGTAAGTCCTGGTCGTGGTTTTCCATAGTCACACCCTGACTATGGAGAATGACAGAGAACTACAGAGTGAGTCAGTCAGAGAGGTTGGGAGGAATGATGAGTGGCCATTTTGCCCTCAAAATGCAAGAGGGTGAAGCACTATTGGAGCATTTAGGCTGACAACAGCAAGCCCTTAGTCCTCACTCTAACTATAACTCACTGAAGGAGAAGAGGACCCAGAATGGCCTAGGTCCACCTCTTTAGTATTCATACTGTCTTAAGTAGCAAAGGATACATGGAGAGCAGAGAAAATAAGTAAAATCAAATAGTGTGTTTTTATCAAATCATACATTATCACTCATCTTTTCATTTTGCTTTGCACATGACCAAGTCAGCATGTAGGAATCATGAGATATGAAGCCCCTTCCACTTGACACCATAAATGATTTGAATCTACAGCACTATGTATGAGTCTGCACAAAAGTCAGCCATTCAGATGCACATCAATGCAGAGCATCTACATCAATCCTTTTTCTAAACACATCATTCCTATTCATTTGCACACTGCTTACAAAGCTGCCTGGAGCAATATAGAGTTACACTTAAGGATCAAAGTATCTCCCAAGTACTGTTAAACAGAGCCAAGAATTTTTAACACAGCTTTTCCAAACATTCTAGTTTTATTTTGGATGCTTCCATTATTTGACTTTGCAGACAAAATGAAATTATTCCAAAAAAAAAAAAAAAAAGGGTCAAAATGATTAGCTCCCCTAATGCTAATAGTCAATTGTGTATCCTTTTTGCTGGATAACAGCCTGCAGTTGTTTCTCTGAAACGTCTCCTGACGAATCCCAGTCCATTCTTCTTCTCAGAAAATCTCTCAAGCTCCTCCAGATTTGACGGCCTTCTGGCATGGACCTTCATTTTCAGTTCACCCCAAAGATTTTCAATGGGATTTAAGTCAGGACTTTGTGCAGGCCAGTCAATAACATTCACTTTGGTCTTCTGGAGGTAGTTCTTCACCAGGAGCGACGTATGTTTTGGGTCGTTGTTGTGTTGGAAGACAAAGTGACAAACCAGACCCAGTTTTGCTGTTGACTGCTTCAGGTTTTCTTTCAAAATCTTCACATATCCTTCTTTCTTCACGATTCCTTCCACCTTAACGAGATTCCCAGTTCCAGACACACTAAAGCATCCTCACAGCATAATACTCTCGGGGATGGTGGTCTTTGGGTTATATGCCTTTCCCTTCTTTCTCCAAACATAAGCAATGTCTCTGTGGCCAAAGAGCTCTAGTTTCATCTCTTTTGAAAAAAGACATGCTTCCAGTATGCATAATCTTTCTCCAGGTTGTCTTCGTTCTGGCTTAAAGGTGTCTGTTCTAGAGAAGTGGAGTTCTTCTTGGTCTGCAACCCCACACTGTGTCTTCTTTAAAACTACAAAAATCCTGACTTGGCTAAGTCATTCACTAGTGACTTGGCAGTTGTCCTGGGTTATTAAGACACATCTTTGAAATCTTTGGCTTCCTACCTCTGCCAGGCTTGTTCTGTATTGTGTGGCTCTCTCTGAATTTCTTGATGCTTCTCACTCCAGTTCTTGACACTTGGAAACAATATGATATCTTTGTATATCATTCTCCTGCTTTGTGAGCATCAACAATCCCTTTTCCCAAGTCTATACTGATTTCATTTGTTCTTGGCATGACAGCTCAAACCCTAACTGAAGATATTATACTGTATGTAAATTGGGAGATAATCCTCAGTTTTAATGTAAAAGTTTTGAACATTATGCAGTTAAGCACATCATTGCACAACAGTGGTTTGTGCTATGGCTCAATAAGGAAGTCAGTTCTTAAGGGGGGGTAATAATTTTGATTCTGGTAGTTTTTGGTTTTTGTGGAATAATTTCATTTATGTGTGCAAAGTCAAGTAATGGAAGCACCCAAAATAAAACTTGAAAAAGCTCTAACAGCACATGGGAGACACTTATAAAACAAAGAAATTTTCATAGGGGGGCTAATAATTTTGTCCTCAAGTGTAAGCTCCACAACCTGCTTTACTTTCTAAACTGCAAAGTTAACTACCCGATGTAGTAAAGTGGCTACAAATGCACAAACACCTGCATGATTCTCCAACATCCTTAAAAATAATTAATGGTCAAATAACTTCAAAATTGTCACAAATATAGCAGGGTATTTGCTCCAACTGATAAAAGGAGATATAATCCATTAAAGAATAGGTCTCAACTCCTATACACACACAGAGAATTCAAGTTCTACAACTTTTTTTGTGTGATGTGTATGAGCAGCAGGTTTGAAAAATGTGGAGTGAAACCTGGCTTTAAAAGGATTAGCAGCCAAAGAACACACAGCGCTCTGAGCCCAGACAACAGAGGACAGTAATAACGCTAATGCAGCAGTAAAGATGGGGAGGAGGGGATCAAAGAGGAACGGAGAGTTACATATAAACAGGTTAGGGTTACACAAAATTCTCTTGAAGTAAAACTTTAAGTATACGAGATTAATATCTACCATTAAATTTATTTTCACAAGCAAATCATGCCACCCCTACATTGTAATTTAACTTATTATCACTGTAATAAAAAGGGAACACTATTTTAATTCAACATTAGTAATGGTTCCTTGAAAGTCATCTAAAACACTGTGGATCATTCAGATGCCATCAGAGAATTTACAGAGCAGATGCGTGTTTCCAGAGATTCCTGATATGGGCCTGATATGCATTAAAAAACATTGTTTTGAAATTCTCTGAAAATTGAGTATGTAGATGTCACCTCTACATCACCGCAATTCCCAAAGTGTCGGCTGATGGTATTGCAGATGGGCTTTGAAATATATTAAATATAAATAAATAAAAATATGTTTTTAATTTTCAGTTTTGAAATTAAGTTTTAAATTGCTCTATAATATGTACAATATATTTAAAGAAATGCTTCTAAGGAACAAAACAAATCCATGGCATTTAAATAATGTGGTGTTTTTCTTTTATCTGACCTAGTATATAGTATACAGCATAGCTGGTATAATACTTGATTAGTAAAATAATCGATAGTTGCGGCTCCAAACTGAAGAAAACTGATGAGAAAGATATGCAAGTTCAGAAATAAAAGTAGAGTGATTATTAATCTGCATTCAATTTTTGTATCACAATGGTCACATGGAAGACAATTATACTGTATATCGTATATAGAAATTATTGATCCTAGTCTCCTGTGTGGATCGGAGTCGTAATTCAAGGTTTGTGTGTGGAATGCAGAGGATTTTCACATTTCAAAGTGGGCCCCGACACTCTTACGTTTGGTAATGGGTAATCTATGTAATCAATGAGTATACAACATTATACTGAAATTTTGAAATAAAAATGAATCTTTATAGAATATTAATAGCTGTGATACCAGAAGGGTTAAAATCAGACAAGAACTGAGGGAGGAGAGAGTATTGTACGGAAAATGTATGGAAAAGTAAGAAATAAAATAAAAACAAATACAAACAAATCAACAACACTTGATGTTCCCACAGGGAAATTTTCTAAGGAGCTGCAAAACAAAGACTGGGTCATCAACTGAGGAGTACCTCCGAAAATTTCACTTTATAATGAAACCTCTTTTTTACATAAGCTGCTTGAACAGGTCAAGTAAGATAACAGCCTTGACCCATTTTCTTACCCAGTCATTCCAATAAACAGAAGCACATGCACACGCTGATGCAAGATTAGCATTAAAGAGAAGAGGGCAGAGCAGTGAGTGGATTAACTAATGACTCCACCGTCATTGGGCCGAAATCTTACGACAGCAGAGCCATCATAGGCACAAGTTAGTTACAAACAAACTAAATGTTGTGCCAGGCATGGGTTACCAGCATGACGACCAAACCACAGTTTCATCTTGATGATCCTTTACCAAGTACCTCTTCTGATTTAAATACACCATTTATTTGTTGCATTAAATTTTTTCCCAAAATAAATGCCAGGGTAAGATCGTATGGCAACTATAAAAATCCCAGATAAAGTCAATTCACAATGAGATCATCACCACTTAGGGTTGCAAAATTCCAGGAACTTTTTAAAGTTGGAAACTTTCCATGTGAATAAACAGGAATTTATGGGAATAAAACAGAAATTTACAAAATTGAAGGTTGGCCCTCAACAGGGAACTTAAATATAGTTGGGGAAAATATATTGTAGCATAATCTTGGCTAAAACAACCAGATTTAATGCAAATACACTCCTCAATCACATGCACACAGCACTGCTTACTGCAGGGCTATTGAGACCACGCCCCCTTTCATGCACTGTGCACTACTCCATCACATGCACAGATGATTGCTTAAACCCTGGAGGCCACACTTGCCTAAAGCACAAGACTATTGAAGCCACACAGTTGAGCCTGCGGATTATATAAAGTCAAGTAAGTAATATTATTACTGTTTAACTTGCAAAAATGAAATAAAAATGTATTCATACAGTAGCTAGCTAGCTGGTAAGTTAGGTGCTAAATGTAAGCTATTTTTCATTTCAGTTACCATTTAAGAGGCTTATTATAGCTCCCTCAAATGTGATGCTGTTTCTTCTGACTCCTGCAAGACGGTTTTCTGTAACCATACAAGAATTTATACATCAATTGTAAAATATTTTGAAGACAATTCCAGTTGTTTAGCCAACTATATTTCTGTTCATGCCATTGCATGAGTGTTTTTACAAGCTTTTTTGTTATTTTATTCTACAGAAAAATGCCATCTGATGTGTGGAAGCATTTCACACAAGCTAATGTTGAAGGAAAGTCTTTGTATATGTGTAAATATTGTGGAAAGACATACATGAAGAATGCTACAAAAATGCAGCAAAGGCTCAAAAAATTCAGCAGACAAGAGTTCCACTCAAGGGGGAAATGTTTCTGCTGTATCAGAGTCAGATACCCTCTCATCAGCTCCTGGTCCCTCTGGTATCAGAGGATTCTTTGATTCGATGGATGAACATAGCCAGAGAAATGCAGATGAGTGTTTTGCACGTGCAGTCTATGCAACTGGCTCAGCCCTGATGCTGCCATCCAGTGTGCACTGGAAGAGATTTTTGAATATTCTCCGGCCAGCATACACCCCCCCAAACAGACATGCACTATCTACTCATTTGCTGGATGATGAGTGCAAACAAAGGTCAAACAAACCATTGTCAAAGCAGACTGTATTTCAGTCATCTATGATGGATGGTCAAATGTTCGGGGACAAGGAATTATCAACTACATTGTCACCACCCCTCAACCTGTATTCAAAAGAGCACAGACACAAAGGACAACAGACACACAGGTCCCTACATTGCTGATGAGCTGAAAGCAGTCATCAATGACCTTGGACCAGAGAAGGTTTTCGCACTTGTCACTGACTATGTACCAAACATGAAGGTTGCCTGGGCACATGTGGAGGAGACCTACCCTCATATAACAAACATTGGCTGTGCTGCCCATACTCTTAATCTTCTACTGAAAGACATCATTGCACTGAAGACAATGGACACACTACACAAGAGAGCTAAGCAAGTTGTTAAGTATGTGAAGGGCAAACACGTAGCTTCAGCAACCTACCTCTCAAAGCAAAAGGAAAAAAACAAGAGTACCACACTGAAGCTCCCCAGCATCACACAATGGTGTGGCGTTGTCATCATGTTTGACAGTCTACTGGCGGGAAAGGAGTCTCTGCAAGAGATGGCGATATCCCAGACTGCAGGCATTGAAAGTGACATCAAGAGAATCCTGTTAGATGATGTGTTCTGGGAAAGAGTGACTAAGCAGCCTGAGAATCCTCAAACCAATTGCACCAGCAGTTGCCAAGATAGAGGGTGATGATTCCATCTTATCAGATGTCCACTGTCTCTTTGCTGACCTCAAAGAAGAAATCCAGACAGTCCTGCCCACTTCCCTTAGTACTCAAATCAGAGGAAACTGCTGTGGTCAAGTCACTGGAGAAGCACCAGGAGTTCTGCATGAAGCCAGTGCATGCAGCAGCATACACGCTGGACCCAAAATATGACAGGGGCCTACTCTCTGGTGAAGAGATTAATGGTGCTTATGCTGTCATTACAGCCATGTCTGGCCACCTGGGCCTTGATAAAGGCAAAGTTCTGGGCAGTTTGGCGAAGTTCCAAACCAAGCAAGGCCTTTGGGAAGGGGATGGAATCTGGCAGTCGTGCCAGCACATATCTGTATCCACCTGGTGGAAGGGACTTTGTGGATCTGAGGCCCTTGCACCTGTAGCCTCCATCATCCGCCAAATCCCGCCATCATCAGCTGCCTCTGAGCGCAACTGGTTCAGGAACACACACACAAAGGTTCACAACAGACTCAGTGACTCAGTGAGAGTGGAAAAACTGGTGGCCATTCAGGCAAACCTAACACAGAGCCATCTTCAACAAGGCTGGACAGTGACACTGAGGAGGAGGATGTTGAGGAGGTGATCATGGAGGATGTTGATGAGGTCCAGGAAGAGGCCAATGCGTGAAAGGTTTTGGCAAAAATGCAGAACATGCAGAAACTAGGCTTGCGAGGTTTTTATTTTACATGTTGAATGGGACTTTTTTGGGGGTGGGGGCATTTTACTTTTTGATTGGGTGGGGGAGTTCATGTTCATGTTTTTGTTCATTAAAATAATTGTTCATTGTTCAAGAATTAAATCTAAAGTTCTACTCAAATCTGTTGAAATGTCATGTTTTTTTAATTGTATTATTTTACATGCATGTTTGCTTATGACAAAACAAAAATATTTACATTTATGTTTGCATATAATACAGTTTGTTTAAATTACCCCCAATTTCCAGTTAATTCCCAATAATTCCCATAAAAAGTTTCCAATTTGGAATATTTCCAAAAGAGAACTTGAAAATTAAAAAAAAAAAAATCTAGTCTGATTAACTTTCTTATCAACATAAAAAATTAATAATGCAGAAGGGAAGAGGGAAATGACAACTCCTTTGAGCTAGACATGTAGAACTCTGCCGACACCCAACTATCTCACAATGGATAAGTGGAAAAAATTCAACCACTTGATAGGATCCAGTTCCAAATTTAATGGATGTTTCAACTGGTCATGCTGCTAACCCCCCCCCCCAAAAAATGAAAATTGGTTCAGACAAAACATTCTTTGGTGGATGTTAAAATTTAAAAAGTAAATTTTGTTCATGGAGCTTGAATTCCCTGAGATAAAAGGAAAGAATAGATTTGTTTTAACTACAGAGAATGTGAATTTAATATCAAGTTCATGTTAGTAGTTGTTACATCCTTACTCAATTGATATTATCCAAATTATCTGATCAATCCGATGAATCACATACTGTAGACTTAGTTTCACAATGCACAGATGCCTTTCTAAAAAGATTCTTCCCGAGTTGAACATTTTAGATCACAGTGAAGCAAAACAATTATTTAGTAATAATTAAAAGTCTTACCTGTACAGGTAGGAGGTGGCAGGGCACAGGTAAACATGAAAGAAAGAAAAAGAAAAAAAAAGGATCAATGACAATATCATAACCCACTGGCTGTGAAAATGACAGACTTTAGAGGTATAACAGCTATTAAACACTGACCTCTAGTGGTTAATACAGCTAACTTGAGGGGCCCCTCACAAAGTGTATGAAAGTTAGTTTTCAATCCTGACCTAAACCTACAGTTTACACAATTAAAAAACAAGTATTTAGGATGCAAAATGAATCTTTCAACTATGGCAAATACATGCAAAAAAGCCTCGTCTCTTTTATGTAATGTTGTTCTTTTATCTTTACGTGATGTCTGTCCTCTGCCTGTGGTCCTGCAGTCCTGTGTCTGCAACACTTTCTTCTTCTTCCACTAAAGGTAGTAGTGAAACACTACTGAAAAGGTAGTAGTAAAGATTAATAAGAAAGGAAGAGGAACTGTGATAAAGCATTACAACTATGATTGTACGACCTGCTGGAAATATTAATGATGATAAGGAGGAGGAGGAGGAAGAACTGCGGATTAATGGGTGACTTCATCATAGTTTCTTAATTTCCTTTGATGTAAAAAAAATAATGAAAAGTGTGTGACACTACCAAATTAATTCAAAGAACTTCACAGACATTCTGTGACATATCCCTGAACGCGCTGCTTCTGCATACCTAAAGACAGTCTTGCCAATTAAGACAACAAGGCATAATGCCATGCATGTGATGCTGAGACAGTTGAAGCTTGAAATGCAGTTACTGTGCTAGTATCTAAATGAAAAGTGAAGGGCTTAGCACTGCTGGTACAGCTCAGAGCCATAATATAATAACCAGTTGAATAAATAACATACATGTGAGGACAACTAATTAAAACACTTAATATGTGATTTAATGCTTCATGCAAGATGTCTGATACAGTGACAAGTATAATTTAATGTGGTTTTATTTAAAAAAAATCACTATGCCAACAGCTTAACAGTTGGCAGTTATTTTTATAATTATACTGGGAACATGATGTAGCTGTGCTTTGAATGTAACTGTGATCCAATGTTCACATGAATTTGTGCTTGTTTAGAGTTCTAGTTTCTCCACTAAGCCAGGGAGCTCTGGTACATGGTCAGGTTGGAAAAGTGCATTAATGTGAGCCCCTAACTGCCCTCAAAACTATATTAACAGCATATAAATGTGTGTACAAAAATAAAAACTGAGGAACAAGAACACAGAAACATTCAATCAATGGTCAAGAGAAAAACATTTAAGTGAACCATTTGATTACAGAATTGTTTGTTCTGCTGGTGTTAAGACAATTTTTTTTTTTATTATTTCTAGTGGATGCATTTACAGATCTCAACAACTCCTTCATATTTTCAAGAAAAGCATGTTTGAAGAGAATTTTACAGTAGTAGCACTTGGTTGGTGCATGTGGGCAGCTTCACAGCTTAACAGCCAGAAGATGGTAGTAGAGCTCTGCTCACAGGGCTGAAAATAGCATGAACTCTGCTGTGGGAGTGCCAGTAGAAACTAAAGATAATTTACAAGGTAAATCATATACAGAACAAATTAATTAAGAGATATGAAGCAGAGACTTCTGTGACAAGTTGCTCTGCAAAAAGCAGGAAAACAGTTTCAATGTCAATGTGTGAACTTAATCTAATGCTACTGAAACTAAGTGGACATATCACAGTTGCTTCAGCCACTGCATTTTACTGAGGTGTATATCAGGCTGCAATATAGTGAATACAAATACACATTAAATTGCATGTCTACCATTAATGATTCAGCACAGAAATAAAAGCCATCTCAACCTTTCTTTTAGACAGATGTCACCTTACTTTCTAAGAAAATGTGAAGGACCTTTTTTAATATTGCCTAAACCAAACAATTAACAAAGAAATCAGCATAATTACTGTTGGATTCACTGATTGATTTTAATCACTTGTTGCAGCCTTAATATTTTTCTTTATACAGTAACATCAACAACATGATTAAAAAAAGGATCCATTGTTAAATCTAGTGATTAATATAGTGCCCATAGTTAGCAAGCTGGAGATAAATTGCCAATGCTTTACAATGTATGCAGGGCATTTAATTCATTGATAAATTTTACACGTGACTGACAAGACAATCGCGTGTAAAATGTGACAACATCTGGAGAGAGCACCCACTTGAAAATAACCCTTGTCTGTTCAGATGAAAGCTACTCATATAATCACTACCTGGTATATGTGATGACAAAAAGCATAAACGAAAGGTCACCAACTGCAATCAGTGTGTGAATGTGCATACACGTGTGCAATTCCTGGAGCTGACTGGTCACTGTTCCAGCCATAGGAATGCCAGCCATGATTCAGCACAATGCCTAGTTGCTTAGGGGGCTGACAGTGGCAGGCCACTAAAGCCTAAAGATAAAAATGTGAAATGTGTGACTAGTTCACAGTGACATGCATCATACATGTCCTGCACAAATATAATGTTACACATGGGAAAGATATCAGGATCTGGCTCCTGACATCAAAAGCCCCATTTCCACCAAGCGGTACAGTTCAAGTTGAAATGAGTGCACAGTTATTCCATTTCCATTGTCAAACATTGAGGGGGGGGTACAAAAATAGCTCAATTCCGCCCCAGTTTTTAGCACCCTTCTGTTGGGGTACCAAGCATATCTGTTCAGCTCCTCAAGAACGGCGGCACTAGACACACTGCTGTCTATTGATTTGTCAACAGGGAATCATTACTTACATGCGACGGTATGGAAAAACAGCAGTGTTTTCCCATACAGCCTGCAGTCTTCTCTCAAATAAAAATAAATAAATCTTTTTGTGACAAACAGCCAAATGCTCAGAAGAAACAACGCAGAATGTCCTCCTGTGTTGCTCTTCGTTTTCTATGTCCTGTTCTTCTTTGGGGAATTTTCTGGTGAGCTACACTGTGTCGCACTGGTTTGATGTTATGCTATTTGTGTAGCTGACGCACATTACATAAATAGCTACCCAACTCAGGTATCTGGCCCACACAACCCTAGTGGAAACACTAGATCTGAACTGCATGGTACTGTTTGGCGGAAATGAGGTTAGGGATCCTTTCAATACAGTTGTTAAGACGTAAATGACTAACCATTAAACAGTTAATTGCATTTAGGAATTTAACGAATTAAGAATTAAATAATTACATACAATGTTCATTTCCTTTTGTTTGTTTGTCATTTCTCAGATGTCACAAGCTGTGAAATTAAGATAAATGCCAGCAAAGGGCACACATCAACCAAAACATCAACACAGGAAGACATCAAAGTGGGCTTGGGCCATTAAATATTATGGAATCTCTTGATATCAGACATTATTTTCTGTATTTTTCACAATACAGAATATCGAAGATCTCTTTGGCATCTTTGGACTTTTATTTTGAAAAGAAAATCAATGCAGAACTACCAATGTAGGCATGATGTAGGTATGTTATAGGCATGCATGCGGTGCTTTCATCCAGAGACATTGCAGATTTAGTTTCAAAGAAGACTGCTAGCTTAGCAAATTGGCAACATTTTGGCTTTAAAGCTGGAGAAAATGGAGAGTGGAAGGAATGTATTGAGGCCATATAATATCTGTGTATCTCAGTGACACCTTTGTTCTCAAAAAGAGAGTTCTCTACAGTCTGATTTAGCAAGAAGGGTAACACTAGCAGCTTTTTCTAGAAAACTTATTTTATTAGACTTTTATCATTGTTTATGATTTGTAACATAAATGACACATTAATGTGCTGCTAGAAGTGCTGGGTGGTATGGCCAAAAATGTATCTAACGGTATTTTTCATAATTTCAACAGCTTCACAGTATACAGTGGTATTTTTTGTATGCATGGGCTTAATTGGGTGCTCCAGTGAGAGAAACACAGTTGAGTGTGTGTGTGTGATCTTGTGATACATACAATTCCTATCACATAAAAAAAATACCCGTTTTCAGTGTGAACCGGTATACTTCCCAGAACAAGCTACTAATATACATTTATATTTAAACAAAAGAAAATTAGAAAATCTCCTTCCATTGTACTATATAATTACCACTTAGTTGTTCAGGAAAGTGAACAAAATATACATACTGCTACATAATTTGTAACATCAGTTAAAAAAAAAATAATAAAAATGCTTTTTGGCAACAGCATTAGGCCCAAAGTTGACTATGTTCCTGTATAGCACCAAGTAAATCACAGAGGATTTTGATGTCTACAGTCTATTTAACTAATAAGAAATGAATCAGCAATACTATTAGCAACAAAACATGTGCTTTTACCTTTAATGCAAGAGACGAAGAGATACTCACTGAGCCCTTCATTAGGTTAACAGCATAACTCACTTTGTGGGTCATGAAATGAATGAAGAGGTCACTCACTGTGCTTACAATGCCAAATACGCCATTAAATTACTAACTGAAGCATGATGATCAAAGAGACTCTATTCTCATGCACGGTGGAAGCATATTCAAATATTGAAAAACATAGCCACAATTGATAATGCAGATACAAAAAGAACCACAATTTAAAAAAGCAGCACATTCAGGTATAATGGAAACAAATGTGTATGTGCACATATGTGCCGTTTGAATGTGTGGGTAGCCATGGTGGGTAAGGGTCAAGGAAATGCATTATATCAATGAGTGTCCTTACAAAAGTCAGGCAAGTATGCATGTGTGTGTGAGAGGACAATTTTCTAAGAGATGAAAGGCAGACTAACACAGAATCCATTATCATCCATTACAAGCCATTAGTTTTCCCTTAAGTGAAACAATCCCGTTTATTGATGGAAAGTAAACCAACGGTGAGAAGGCGGCAGAGACAAATGAAATCAATAACGAATCTGCATACACAAAGCATACAAATGAGCAACAAACACAATGTGATTTCTAAAGAGATGTGCCCATGCGAGTGGCCTGTGTAAGCCTGTTTCATCAGTACACAGTAGACTGTGCACTCTCTCTGCTCAGTATCATTCTGCCATTCATGCTTTCAGTGTTTGGCTTATAAATAAGTAAATATTCAGTAGTGTGTGGTGACACCCCTCTCCCTCCTCCACTCCCATCCTCCCTCTAGTGTGTTGCTGCTCTGCTGTGTTCTGGTGTTCTCTGGCTTTGTCTGTGTGGTAGGAATGTGGGAGGTGTCAGCAGCATAACAAATAACAAATGCTGTTTACTTTTGGTGAAACACCAGCAATGTGTAATCATGGGCAAACTAGAGTCCTATAGCAAAAAGCTACTGTTACGAAAGTAACTTCCAATGGGTATTTAAAAAAGCACAATACCCCTCCAGCTGATATTAGATATTAAATAGCGCAATATTTGCAATATTCTTTACAATATCATATATCGAATAGCTACTATGCATTCTCAGATTTTTATTTTGAAAGAAAATCCATGTGAAACTGGACTGCTTCATGCATCACGCAGAGACATGGAGGACTTAGTCTTTAAGAAGCATTAACAACAATTTGGCAGTATTGTGGTGTTAAAGCAGGAAAAACCGGAGAGTCAATGTATTTCAATAAGGCTGTATGATGTCTCTTGCACAAAAACACGGTCTCACCTCAGAGTCCATCACCCAGCACAGTTTGCTCAACTTGACTCTGTATCAGCTTGGGAGAAAACTAACATCAGCACCGCCGCCCGTCATCAACAGCAAACCATTATAGGAGCATTTGCCAAATCTGCTAAACATAAACGAACCTGTGTGAGGTGGAGCGAATGCTCTACTGTTGTGATCCTCTACCTTGTCAAAGACATGGTGCCCTTTCACACCGTGGAAAAAACTTCATTCAAGGATATGATTGAAACGCTGGACCGCAAATACGAATTGCCAAGTCAAACATATTTCACCAACATGTTCAATAAAGTAGGAGAGTACGTGGAACGTTTGGAAAGCGGAGTTTTCTTTTAAATGCTCTAGTATCCCACTAATACACAGCATTAACCCGGTGCCTTAATTATTGTTGTTATGCGGCCATGACTTCTCCTTCCTTGCAGTATAAAAAAATTAAACATATTGTGTGAATAAAATATAAAATAAAATTTTATTAGATGCAATAATGTTGGGAATTTTGACAATAAATCTGTGCATTTTGATCTATTTCAATACACTGAACTTCAATCTCTGACATAGTGCAGCACACAAAAATTGTTCAATTTTCTTTTTTAAATTCATCTCTAAAAAGCATCAGAAAATTCTAAAAATGCTAATCCAATGGCCCCAGGTGATATACTGTAATATCTGTAAATTCACGATATTTAACCTTCAAACAACCACTTCACAATCCTGAAAAGAGGACACATACATCCACCAAAGTTGGTGGTTATATGACACACATCTCACCCTCACATGGAAAAGATAGAAAACCTGTTTGTCATAACAGGTAAACCATGTGTTAAAACAGACACAAACACACAGCCAAGGTTCACAACATGTTTGAACTGATTTTACTGTTTTCCTTGTTTAGAGTCAAAATAAAATCACATGCAGCTGTCATTTATCTCATATTCCTGCATCCACGACATCAATTATCATGACAATATATCATGACATATCATGACAAAATAATGTGGCGGAAGGTGATGGTTTCCTCTGGTCTGAGCTAAAGAAGATGATGTTCCACACAATATAAGGCTACAAATACCCATGAAGACACTAGGGGTGCATGTGCAACATGTATAATGAAAAAAAAAAAAGACTAAAAAAGGGCCAAAATGTATATCATATGTAACTTCAGCGTAGCAATATTCATAAAAAAACATCTACATAACACAGACACTGTGAGAGGATTAAGAGGACAACATCTTCATAAAATGAGCAACAGGGCCAGCGTGTTAAAGCTCCCTGGCCTGCACTGGCAGGGGGGAGATTGCATTCGAATTATACAGAGGCAGAGTGACTGCCATTATGCTGCCAGTCAACCAATACAGCAATATGAGCTAAAAGTTCAATTTTACACCAACAAAAGCAAAGTTACCAAAAGACAATGCCTCATTTACCACACGGGTGGTACAGCAGGGGCTTTAGGAATACACACTTAAATACAGGTTTGCTTACAAAGAAATTGCCTGGGGCTCCAGTGAAGTCAGTGCCACAGCTGTAGTCAGTACAGTTATGATAGACACATTATCTTTTTCTTACCAACATTCTTACGAACACAAACAAATAATCATATTAGTAGCACAAAATATCAAGGCATGTAAACCTGCTTTTCATTATGGAAAGCAGTATTTTCCCATTCTCCTGAGAAATATTTTGAGAAATATTTCAAGTTTATCTTTCACAAGTATCAACACTAACAAAACCCACAGTAACGGAGTGCAGAAAACACTACAGTTGAACAATTAATTTAAATTTTATCAAAATCACAATATGGCCTACTAAAATCACAAGATTTCTTAAATCCAAAATGTGTGTCAAATTACCATTTTAAATTAAATATTGTCCTGACCTGTACACATCGTATTCTACAGACTGAAGAAAACATTTCTCATAGATCTGCACAATAATCATACAGTAATCACTTTAAATATATTTAAATGAAAATGATAGTCATCATATCATATCGCAATTTCAGTCAAAATAAACACAATTAGATATTTATTCAGAATCGTTCAGCCCTAGAAAAGACCATGACTTTGTTGATTTCTCTCCAGGCTGTACCATACTAAGCTAGTTTTTGTTAATCAGTCAACAGTAACAGCTCCTGTCACAAGACAGTCATCAGCTATAGAGCATCAGCGCAAACATGTAAAAAACATGTTCACACAAAATCACATCCTCATGTAGGAAGAGTCATGCATCTTGTAACATATGCTGACATTAAGAATATTTGCTCTCACATCACTTATATACTCGCTTATGCAAGCAATCATTTTGCATGAATTTCTAAAAACTGTTTTACTGTTAATGGCACATAGCAGTCAATCAGCAGCAGTCTTCTGACACACAATCAGACCAGCCACCCTTTTCGAACAGTAATGCTATGTCAGTGCTGGACATATGACACCTCATCCTATTCAAACACCGTCTCCCTCAAATTTATACAATGACAATTGAACCTGAACTTGGACTTGCGATTTATCAAGTCAAGGTCATCATACCCATTAAAACAAACATTTAAATATTGTTTGTTGTCAAGGGCCACAGTGCAGACCCTTCCGCTCTGGACCCTACAAGTACATACAAATCAGGAATTATGAGAGGGACTGGGGTTTCAGCAGTATTTTGATTAAAATGACAAAAGATCACAAAGGAAGAAGGGTTGAGGCTGCACAGTTAATATATTCAACTTTTCTTATATTGTTATTGAAGAAATTATATTGTTTTCTAAGTATATTTAGGGGAAATACATAAACAGTTGAACTTCTTCAAATCATTGAAATCTGAAATAATATTAACAGTTTTTCAGTTACTTGAAATACAACTGAAGTCTAGAGTCAGCTTATTTTCTTCTCAAACAGCTCTCATCAGCTTTTCGACTTAAATGTTCCCAACAACAATGACATACGAATAAGAAACTGACAGAAAAATGAACAATCATAACTAATTGTTTTGTGGGTGATAATGCAAGAATAAGTTGAAAATACAGTATGTTTTTATTTGAGTTGAGCAAAATGTTGTCTTGAAAATTAAATGTAATCAATCAATATCATTTCAGCATTAGCTGATGTGTGAAATTTCAAAAGGACTCAAATGTGTGTGGCATGACGCCTGGTTTTTGCAATACATTTACAGTTAAGGTCCAGAAACTAATAAGGGATGAGAAATAGCCAACAAAAAGTTAAATTTGGGGTAAACAATCAGCAGGGAACAAGAAAATTCAGCAAGATCTGTGTTCTTTCACTCTTATGACAGCAGGTAAACTTACAGATAATTTACAGAGACAATATTTGCATTTATAACAAGGGCACTGGATTTGCCAAAAAACTGTGCACTCATCAAAGACAATAATCCACCTGATTCCATGTAGATTTTACATTCCTCAGACTTAAACACCATGTGATAACATCCTGCCACTGAGACTTAGCAACCCTCATTACAATTACTTTATCCTGGTTTTGCCTACTTGCCTGTTTAGTTCAACTTTATATCAACACAGTTAATAAGGTTAAAGCTGGAGTAATACAAAGGTTGAAGAAACAAAGCTTGGGATTGGCCAGAGAGACTGAAATGAGAGCCATTTCCTGCTGTTGCAAGTGATTAAAATTCCTGTTAAACCTCAAAGAAACTTTTAAAACATATCATTCTGAGACAATTCCATGGGATTTCCATTTAGGCCATAAAATAAATCTCCAATAAACTGTAGTGACATGAGGACTGAGAAAAAAAACCGATGGGAGAGGAAAAGAAGAGCACTTAATAAAAATCAATAAGCTTTCAGTGAAAGAAACAGGCTGCTGAACTATACTTTTCAAATGTAAACAAGTAAATCTTCATTTCATCTTCATGACTACATCAAATGATAAAAGTATTTTTAATCCTTGCTTGGTGAAGTGTAAACAATTAAAGGAAAATAAATATTAGCTGTTATGTTTTGCTTCTTCTGTAGGATTAAGACCAGTTTACTGAAAGTGTGTATAGAGCAAACTGCTCCAAGCTAAAAAAAAAAGTGCCCTTTATAGATAAAATGTTGAATCACTGCAGCCACTCCATAAAGACAAGAGACGTCACATCCAGCTGAGCCCTGCACTGTGTTCTGCTGACAGAGGACAGACAGACTGTAGCAGCCTGGCCACTGTCTGCTGGCTACCCAGGAAACAATAACACTCTTTTCTGCCTCTCGGCTGCTACAGCCACCAGTGAAATCATCCGGCTTCAGTATCTGAAAGCTGATTTAAGAAACACCTATTTAGCAGCGCAAACCACTTAGTAACAAACTTTGATTCCACTTTAGTGCTGAAATGTTTATCACATGTGCCTTTGTGATGGAATGTAGTCACTTCTGCTACAACACATAAGGACATAAACAGGACATAAGAGCACTTACCCATCATCCTCTCCATCAACAGTCTTAAGACCAGCTGACGCAGTTAAGGCACTGGTGGTGGTGGAATTGCCTTCAGCTTCCTGCCCCTGGCCTGTGCTGGATCCAGATCCAGCCTCCCCACCAGACAACTTGGGGAGCCCCAACAGAGCCGACTGGTGCTGAAGAAGCAGCCGCTGGGCATCTTGCAGCTGAGTGGTGGTGAAGGTGGGCAGGCTAGCATACAGGGCACTGGCCTGGGCAGCATGAGCAAGGGCCTGGGCACTGTTTTGGTCCTGGGACAAGCTGATAGAAGATGGCTGGCTGTGAGGAACAACTTGCACAGGCATCCTACCACTGTTCCCAGTGTTGTGGGCTTTGGGTTGGGACTGGGGATCGCTTTGAGGGTTGGAAGGAGGCACACTTGATGCAGACAATTGGTTTTGATGGACTGTGTTGGGATGTTGGGATCCTAGGCATGGATTCTGAATTTGCGATGGGTGTGACTGTGGCTTCTGCTGCTGGCAATCCAGATGGTGAGGGTGGCTTTGAGGCTGTTGGCCAAGACCTGCCACACCAACATGAGCGGGTATAGTAGAAGTGGTGGCCTGAAGAGATGAAGGCTGCTGGGGTTGTGTGTGAAGAAGTGCCTGTGATGGCTGAGGACCTCCCATCATTTGAGATGATCCATTAGCTGGTCCAGATGAGACTGATCCAGGTTGGTTGGAAAGAGGCTGAGAAGCAGCAGCCTGGGAGATACCTTGGTGTGTCTGGGTGTACTCAGATGGCCTCACCTGACCTGGAGCTGCTTGAGGGGCAGCAGCTGGCTGCTGTGGCAGAGAAGCATAGACCATTTTCTGCTGTTGAACACCCACTAGGCCCTGTGTGGAGCCATGTGGTTGAGTCGCAACAGCCTGGGCATAGGTGAGCTGCTGCTGGGATATAGGAGGTGTAGGGAGTCCAGAGGTGGTCTGGTGGCCTGACATGGAAGCAGGCTGATGAATGTTTGTAGAAGCCGAGGGGACCACATTAGTTTTCACATGTGAATGAGTAATATCCTGGGTGTGCATGTGAGGTTGGGCTTGTGACACTCCCATGCTTAAGCCACTGGGGTGAATTCCTTGAAAACCATGAGGGGGGGAGGCATAATCCTGGAAATGCTGGGGAACTGGGGGTCCCCCAGCCTCTCCACTGCACACACTTTCACTATAATGGCTCAGTGTACTGCTCACAGAACTACCACTTGTGCTTTCCCTCTCTGAGGATGCAGCAAGGTTCTCAGAGAGATGCTGACGCATGCTGAGAGACCCAGAATCAGATGCAGAGGAGCTGGGAGCAGAGGGTGGCATCTCCTTGTCATAGAATTCAGTACATGTCCATCTGCCCTTTTTGAAGGGCTCAGAGCTAGAGTCCAACTTCACCACCCTGAAGCGAGAACTAGTGGTGGCAACCGGAGGGGCTGGAGCAGGAGTAGGTGAAATAGAGGTTGCGGCCATGGTTGCACTCACAGGCTGCAACACAGCAGATCCAACTCTCCCCTGATTCCCACTGGAGAGTCCCATCCCTCCGGAGGCAGTGACTGCAACAGAAGCAGCAACAGCAGCAATAGTTGTTGTCATGGTGATGTTTGAGCTGACGTTATGGTGTTGCTGAATCATGCCGATTTTAGAAGCAGTCATAGGGTTGCCCCCAGGTACAACTGTGGCCCCTCCACTCCCCGCACTACTGTTTACAGCACTGAGAGGAAAGCCACCACTGCTACTGCTAGCACTCGTGCTGATTCCCCCTCTCACAGGCACATTGGCAGAGCTCAACATATTCACATTACTAATGCTGCTGGTCTGGGGATTAACTATGCTAACTGTAGTGCCTGTGACAGAACTGTGCATTCCAGGGACAGATCCAGAGGCCACAGCCCCAACACACTGAGCAACAATATTTGGAGGGACAATCTGGGAAACATTCTCTTGAGGGCCCCCTACATTAGAGGGCATGTTCTGGGTGACACAAGGTAAAGCTCCAGCAGTGAGGGCACACTGGATGCTTCCAGACCCAGAGGACAGAGAGAAGACCTGGCCATGGTTAGACTGATGAGGGTGTTGATGGCCATTCACCATTGAACCACCATGTTGCTGAGCTTGCTTTAGTGCATGTGGGTGTGATGGCTGGTTGGGTGAGACTGCCCCAGGGGTCTCTGCCTCGTGGAAATTATTCAGTGTCTCCTCTGAAGAGCTTCTCTCTGCTCCAACAACATCATTAGCTCGGGAAAGAGACACATCCAAGATTTCAGAAGACGACAGATCCTCTGTGTGGGACTCATCCAGGTCATCATAGCTTTCTGTGTCCTCTGCAATACTGTTGTTGGTACTCACAGATATTTGTGCTGGAGTCACACTTGTGATCTGGAAACCACTTTTCTTTTTCATCTGAGCTCCGGCCGACTGTGTGGGCTGGGGCTGGGAAAGGAGATTCAGGCTGTGAGGAGGAGGATGATGGGGGCCAGGGGAGGATGAACCAGCAGGAGGTTGGCACTGGATCAGCAGAGAGGACTGATAATCATCGACTGAGACGTGGCTGTTATTGACCACAGGGTTTGCCGGTGTTGACAGCGTGGAGCTGTTCCCGCTGCCCGTGTTGCTACCCTTTCTGTGAAAGACAGCCGGATGCGCCATCTTTCTAACACTGCCAGAGTCTCCTGCAGAGTCCGGATGATGCATTTCGACAGAACCCGTGGGGTAGTTGGTCTCTGACAGTACGCAATAAGGTTGCAATTCGTTAACGGCGCCGTCTTGACAAAACTACGAACAACAAGCAATACAGTCAAAAAATAATAACTACGTGGACTAAGCGTTGAGTGGCTGTTTACAAATATCAGGCAAAGTTGTGCCAATATTTACAGCCTAACAAATGTATTCAATGCTCTGCTGTGACAACGAGGCACAAGAAGCTAGTAGCTTGCAGGCTAACGTCAGCTGATGCCTGCTGTAATTCGCCGGCTATCGCTTACCTTTATCCGTCTGGTTCTATGTTAAACACAACCTAACATTTTTGGGGGTCTGTAACGTGACTCTAATAAAAACGCGCAGTGGACGCGAAGAAGCTGCTGAGTATGTAAGTTTTATAACAGACGGGAATAACGTCAGCTAGCTAGTTGCCAGTCTCCATCACCGGCTAGCTAAACAGACTGTGGTGACTCGTATTTTAACCGTTCAATTTATTCTGGGAAAGAAAACGGAAAAACGCAACCTTTTTATCCAGTTCACAGTGAGGCAAAATCCAATGCGTTCACTTAATGTGGGCAGTCAAAGAGCCTGGCTATTCCACGGAATCCTCGTTTTGGTTGTTGGTTTTGCTGTATCACTGGTCCTCCCCAGCGGTAGCGTTGTTCAGTGTGTAGCCTGCTGCTCCTGCGCTGCTGCTGCTGCTGCTGCTGCTGTGACGGGACTAGAGGGGAGGGCTGCTCCGGTAATATGGCGACCGCGCATGGTTTCTGCTGCCAGACATAAAGCAGTCTGGGAGAGGCGGCCACACGAGCCCAACGTCAACATCGCCCACGAGAAGAGCCGGAAAATGCCGAGCGAAGGGCGCTCCCTCAAACCAGCGCGTGGACACTGACAACAATAGATGTGCGTTTTTCCTGTTCAAATCAGGGAAAGGTGGAGATAGAGTAAGAGATGGATTAAAATCAGATCAAAATTTCCAAATGACACAGTCAACCAGAAACAATTTATTGACATTTGACATATTTTTATAATTATTATTTTATGACGTGCATGTCCTCGGATTTGAGAACGCTGAGTCATGCCAAGTTCTTATTGCCTTTGATCCGTTTGTATGTACCTTTCCTGCCTCAGATTTATGCCATCTCAGTTTATTTCTTTTGGGAGACAATTTGCAGAAAAAGTTCAATATTATAAATGTGTATTTTGAAATTTGAATGTCCCGAACTTGAGGGACATTCAAATTAGCAGTAAAACGTAGAAGGACATATCGACCAATAAATA
The DNA here is from genome assembly GCA_016785285.1 of Brachirus orientalis. Taxonomy (NCBI): domain Eukaryota; kingdom Metazoa; phylum Chordata; class Actinopteri; order Pleuronectiformes; family Soleidae; genus Brachirus; species Brachirus orientalis. Next base: position 446,709 of record JAFBJR010019384.1, on the reverse strand, counting down.
GATAATGCTATAATACCAGAAAATTCAGCTGGGAATGCCAAATACTCTCTCCGTGTGTGTCCTTATGTCTGCATTTGTGTTGCCTTTCATCCACCTTTGATCTGCCCTCTCAGTTATCTGGGGTAGTATTTCCAAAAAGTATAAAAACAGAAAATGTAACTTTCGTATTGAAAGAAACTTCCCAAGAAACATTAAACATTAGGGATGTAGCCTGACTGATTTGAAATGGTAAACAACTCAGATAAAACCAAATTAACTCTGAACTAACCAACTAAAATGTTCATTATATATAAATAAAGAGCTTGATAACTTGGTGTGATCTGGTGATTTATTTGTATTCATTTTCACTTTCATGTCTATGGAATGAGAATTATTTCAGGCTGCAAATGAACAATAAATGTGACGAACATGAAATCACTGCCATTGTTAGGTGTGTTTTGGATCCACAGATATGGTTTCATTCCCAAAGATAATGTAAAATAGCCTGTAATGTTACTCAGTTTTAAGGAGAAAACACGTTTTATAAGCTGCAGATATTTGTTTACATGAATGCAGCAAAAGAGGATCATCACAACTGTTTCTGAAACAAACGGACAGAGAGCTGCTAGATCTCTCTGCAGACACAGATGCTCACTACACTGATGGATTTTTCTACACACGGGCTGCTATTCAGCGCTCTCTATCTGTGGTGTTTAAAAGACAGAAATATAATATTCACACTTGTTTGTCTTGTTTATATGTCAATGACCTCTGGTGTTTAACTACTGAAGTACCTCAGTTTCCTCTTTTCTCCTAATGTCTGAACATAGAGTTGGATTCAGCTTTCAAGACAGCATTACAGTGCAATTAATTCGATAGTTATGCAATTACTAAATGTATCTTTGGCCTGACCATGAGAGCAACATTAACATGTAAAGATCAAAAGCACATTTTGCGTGTTTGTGACAGACTGGACAGAAAAGAAGCAGGGATGGAAATGCTAGAAACATGTGGAAGAAGAGTTGAGGAAACAAATGGAGAGGGACAGAGCGGTGAAGAAGGTGGAGGAGCAACAATAGAGAGCAGAGACTGACTGCCAAGCAAGCAGACTGGCTTCATCCATCGATACAAATGTTGGAGGACGGGAGACAGGAGCCTGATGCAGTGTAAGCATCTGATGCTGTCAGCAGCTTTAAATCACATGGGTACTCCACAACAACAATCACACAGCACTATTGTGCCATCAGTCCAGTAATAATGGACAATTATACACAGGACTCTGTATACATATGTAAATACTCCGTTCTGCTCTGAGCATACGCAATAATCCACACTGTATACATTCATAGAAATGACAATTTCATTCTTTCTATGAAGTGGAAAGAGTTTGACAGACATCAACAATCGCAGTGGTGAACTTTGAACTTGAAAATTTCACACCCAGTCCTTTATTTCCTCAAGTACCTTGGCAGGAAACCAAGCCCCAACCCGCTAATGTGCACTACTGTAGATAAAAGCAGTATGTCAAATTAATATAATATAATAAGGATACTTAAGGATATAAGGATATAATAAGGAAATCTAGTGTAATCTAGTGTAGTTACATGCAATAATATTCTAGCAGCAGCAGTCCTCAACATGCATATTTTTACTGTATGCAGTTTCATTTAAGCTGATATGCAACAGATCTGCCTGTGGAATTTGCCTCATTGAAGCTGACAGCAGGAAAGTTATTCTTGGATATGTGCTATGAGCCATGGCCCCCCAAAAGTTGAGAAGCTGTGAAGTTTTCAGCATAAAGAGTGTTAAATTTTAGTGAGAGCTGAATGGAAAAGACCAGAACACATGTTCTAGCAGAATCAGATATTATGTCTCCTGTGTCACCTGTCAAAAAGGTCCTTAAAATTTAAACTTTATCAAAACACCAAAGTACTTGTAAATGACCATATATGCTACTATGAGATGAGGAAGGTCTAAGGCTGTCATAAATGTAATTATGAACAGTTTTACATCAAGATAAATCTGTGTAAAAAAAAAAGGAGACTAGATTAAAAGCTTTTATTTTAAAATACAATGTCATGGTGGACACAGTGGTTTATTTTTTACTGCATTAATGAAACCCTGGTATACGGTCAGCACAATGAATTAAACAAAGCAGTAACTTTAGATCTGTATACTTTTCTGATGAGTGAAAGGGAAACTGGAGAGCCACTGCTGAACATAGTGTATTTAATAATGAAGGAGACAATCTAAGATGGCACAGACTCACATTCAAGTCAACAATAGAATAGAATAGAATAGAATAGTTTTATACATTTCAAAGGAAGTTTGTATATTATATACACATTTGCTGGTGATCATACACGGCACATATTCGTGCAAACCAGCATGCTTCAATAAATGCTTCTTTGCTTTTGCATGTGACAGCAGGGAATATGAAAATCAGTGAGCTAGTGATTTTATTTAAACTTTGCAACTTTGCGAATACACCTTTTTTCCAAACATTTTGATCACTTTTACAGGTGTCAAAATGAGAATTAGATGAACAAAATGGTAGTCCTAACCCTGACCCTAACCTTGACCTAACCCTAAACTTAGCCTAACTTGAAAACATGTCTCCACCTTAAAATGCAGTACTTAACTTTATGTGGACTTGAATTATGTCCCCATAATGTGACTGTGTAGACAGGTTTAGGTCCCCACAACATAAGGAATACCAGGTACACACACACAGTTCTGACAAATCTGTGTGTGTGTTTTAATAAACAGCTTTAAATTTATAAATGTATTATCTTTCATTCTGGAAAAAATATAAATCTTAAAACTTGTACTTGCCAACCAGGAGTAATGTGATGGCCATCCCTCGAGTTAAGAACCTCCATTATAATAACGTCATATAATGTCTTTTAGTATTGATGGCTGATATAGTGTATGTATGGCAATTCAACATCAGATTTGTAACCCTAGTCTTGAATTATAGGTAGATTATTGCCACCTCAGTGTGAGGATGACCTTGAGAGGAAAATCAAAACCTTTGGTTAGTGCCAGCTTCATTTTATCCCTGATGAAAAGGGATTTCTGGATCCGTCAACCAGCACAGGGTTTCTGGAGTTTCAGAATTTGGTAATAAGAGAAAGGTAGGCTTCACTCACACACACACTGATTTCCATGACTTCAGGGGACATTGCATTGACTTACATTCATTTCCTGGAGACTTACTCTAAACCTTAACTGTCATTACTAGTGCCCTAAACCTAACCCTATAACCTCAACTTTACATTATAGGAACTTAATTTTTCCCCTATGGGGAGGACAAATCCCCATAGTGTGACTATGTAAACAAAGTTTAGGTCCCCACAACATAAGGAATACCAGGTACACACACATACAGCAGGGGACACTGAAGGCTGTGACTTCATCTAGATCAGACTTTTCTGTGTTGAGCTTTATATAAAAGTGCTGATTGTTGGTCAGAGGACTCTGAGTTTTCTCTGAGCCAAATCTTTGTTGTAGAAATGAAGCTGTTTGTTCAAGGTCAAACAGCTGATAGATCTTCATGGGCCACGGGAAGTTATATAAACATTAGTAGACCAGTCCCGAAGGCCAAAAACCTTTGCTGCGAAAGTCAGCTCAAGCACAGGACTGTTACATAGAACTAAAATCTGAATACATGTTTACTGTTAGGCAATATGTTTGTGGCGTGCGTGTAGCCTACAAACAGATGAAAAATAAACCCAGCAGAGCATTTTGTGACAACTGCAAACAGCAAGACTATAGATTTATACTGACCCCTAAAGGCTGTTAACCTCATATTCTATCTTCTTATTTTGAGTGGCGAGAAACAGCAGACCCGATCAAGGCAAAGCCATCATGACTACAGTAACTCTCACTGGAACAAAACCACCTGTCTTATCTCTTTATGACAAAAATAACATGTGTCCCCCGTCGTTACAGTTTTCAAAAGTAGCAGCCTCGGCATTTCAGATTGATTGGTGCCCTCTGTTTATATGATTGCTGCTCCCTCTGGTCTGGCATTGTATCCTTGGTTTTATCTCTCTTTTATTTTGAATAACACTGACATTGAAATATTCTGAATTTGTATGTCTGTGTCTCAGTATCCATTTTTCGCTTTGTATTTCAAAGCGCTTTGTACATTTGTGTTTTTTAAAGGTGTTATGTAAATATTATTTTATTATAACTTATCTGATATTTTCTTATTTCCATATTTATTTTGTAGAGAAAAACTATACTTAACTATATAGCAATAGCTGCATTTAACCATAAATACACACACACGCATATAAATAAATAAATATAAAATAAAAGAAATAAAATCTAAAAAAAAAAAAAAGTAATTTCATTAATTCAGGCAGTCATTCATTCACACAATGGTCTGTCAATAGACTGTATAGTGTGAAGTTTAATTATCTACTACTAGTTCTCCACAAGGTGGCAGTGTATACAAACCAGCAGCACCAGTGAAGGATCTTCCTGTCTTGTCCACTTTACACAAAACAACTTGTTGTTACTGCAGAATCCCTCCACCTGAGAAAAGTTCCATGCAGACAGGGTGACAGACAGAAACACAGCAGTTGTTCTCAAAATATACCTCAAAGTGTATAGCAGAGATATTTAACCCCCCCCTTTTTAACCAGGATAATCCCACTCAGATTGCAAATCTCTTTTTCCAAGGTGTCCAGGCCAAGAAACAGCAGCAACACACACATCAATGAAGAAAACTCATCCAAATTACAATAAGACAATACGAGGATAAAGATAAAAGCAGACCAATGATTTAGATTCCAAGTCCTTCAGAATGAATTTAAAATGATCCAGAAAAACCAAAATATATCACAAACCAGATATAACAAACTGTCCTGGTTATGTAATATAAAATAAACCTCATAAAGATATACATATATCTATAACTATAGACCTTAATTTAAAAATGCTGCAGGAAGTAGCACAAATGTGAGCCGAAACATGCTTCATATAAAATGAACCCTGGATTGCAGACAACACTGATAAACAGAAGTGCCAGTACTTTCTTTGGTGAACTGGCAGATTCTCCTTGTAACTGCATCTGTTGATCAGGTGAGTAGATGAACGATAATTTAATAAATTGTAATTCATGTTTTCCCCACCCCTATTATATACACACTCTTTTAAACAGGAAATATTGCCATGAATGCAATATTCACCGTCTTTGCATTTTCTCATATGCAAACTGATGCAGTGCTGTTGGAAGGTGCACTAATTGCATTTGAGTCATACACCAGAAATTCACGTTAATGACCTTCCAAGCTAATGTTGAATTTCTTTGGTCTCAAATCTCAGCATACATAATTTATTTGCTGAACCAGCTTAACTCTGCACATGATCCCTAATAGGGACACACAATTTAAATGGGCAGTTATTTAAAATATAACTGACATTTTCTCTCACCACTGATTTATAATTTAAGGAGGAATCTTGCCACCTTGTGGTGAGAAAGAAGATGAAACATATAGTATTATGAAAAGTAAAGGGGGAAATATTTTAGTGCAATTTTTCATATTCTCAAAAAGCACCGATCTTCTTAGATGCTGCTACATCCTCTTGAAATGAACTTTAAATAACAAACACATGCACACATCTTTCAAATGATTAAAAGACTATGAACATGCTGGAAAAAAGAGCATTTTAATTTTGAGTTTTGTTGAGGGCCATGTTTTTAAAAAAACGTGAGAACAATTTTTAATTTGCCTGTCATTTGTAAATGCGAATGAAGGTGCCCATGTATTGCCTCAGTCTAAATCCACTGTGAGCAAACAATGCTTCATTATACCTGTTGAATTTTTGTTGAATTTCTGCATTGTTGGACAATGTTTGGACAATGTTATTTGCGTTACTGTGATTTAACATTTTCCGGACACATCTATCATGCAGGGAAATTGAATTGCAGGCCCACTCAGTTCCCCTCTTGAGCTTTTAGATGTGTGATTTGAATGTTAATGATGAAATCAAAGTGTGGGCTACAGTCCGTTCAGGAAGCCACCTACAGTATGAACATGTTATGCATTCGTTACCATACTTAGCTATGGACTTAAGTGGCCTGATAATCAGACTGAATCACAATTTTGTTTCACTTTGCAGTGTAAATCAGAGATGTGGGTGGTGAACTTTGAGGCAAACTTTAAAGTCTAAATTATGACAAGCATATTTGGTCCGCAGTAGTTGCAGGTAGAGTCACCAAACCATTTCATTAAAATTTACTGTCTATTCCATATTTACTGTCACCTTCTCCCTGTCGTGTGCGCTTGCTCTGTGGTGATTTCATTTAACATTTTGACACAGGGCACACTCTACAATGTCTGAGATAAGGAAAAGATAGATAGATAGATAGATAGATAGATAGATAGATAGATAGATAGATAGATAGATAGATAGATAGATAGATAGATAGATACTCCTTACAACTCTTAAAATATATTAAAGAAAAATATGAGATGAAAATCAAATATATGGAAACAAAATAAAATATATACATAAAATGTAAAAGAAGATATAAACAGCTATACAAAGAAATTAATAAAATAAAAAAATAATAGAATAAAGGCGTAAAAATGGAAGAAGATGCAGGATAGTTGAGGTGTTTTTGTCTTCTCAGCATATTAGTGATACTTAATAGAATTTTTAATGTTAAAATATTGAATATGTTCTGAAATAGAGCTAAGTCAAACTCTGCCATTGTCAAAATACAACTTTAAGAGTTGTATTATGTATGTATGTTACAATACAACTAATATAGTTCAATTTAGCACCATTCCATAGTTTATATAAATCTTCTAGTTTAAACTTGGAATTATTCTAGAGGATACTATCATCAGACACATAACCAACTTTAAAAGAGTTAATATGAAGATGAAAAACAAGAAATGTAAATCCAAGATAACAGAAGATGGCGAACAAATAATCCAGCCAACAACAATTAAATGCAAGTGTAAATCTGTGCAATGACGTATATTATTATCCTAAAACTGAATATCGCAATTGCATACCAGTCACAAGTAAAGTCAAATAATAACTCAAGTTGATGGGAACTAATCAAGCAGTTGTGGTGACATTCAAATTAACCAGTGCGCAAACCTGTTGCTTGAGGACTTTTATTTTGAAAGTGTCCGGTCGCTTTATTTTTTGGCGTGCATCGTTACCCACAGACACGCGTGGTGACCGCGACGACAATGTCCGAAAACACGGAGCTCAACCTGACCGGAGTGAAACAGAGTCAAGGCGTGTGGCTGGTAAAGGTGTGTTCCATGAATTATTGACTGACTGACTGATTGATTGATTGATTGAGTGGTTGATTGATTGAGTGGTTGAGGAGGGTGTACAGGTGCAGGTCAGGTTCCGATTTCGCTTCTGTTTGTACTCGATCATCATCTCCCTCGACTGAACTGCGAAGTTATTCACCATATAAAAGTGATTTGTGACAAATTTTTAATGAGACAGTGTACGATATTACCACGCATCGCGATGATGGCTCTCACAGCATGTTGATCATGGTAAATTTCAAATATGGGTGCAATCTGTCAATGGACGTGAGTTAGTTGAAATATGCCAACACACTGTCCTAGTCCTTTATTTTGAAGTGTTGCAAAGGGGAGCCCGCATTTTCCCAGCCATATTAGGGTTTCAAGACTCACTGAACTTAATGAAGATACTTGTTTCCCACTTTGAAATGTTCACTAAAAATATGTATCCATGTTTTTCCAATAATAACCCAATTATTTTGGTAAAGAGAATCGTGTCAAGAAATGTTCCCATCCTCCCATGTGTAAAACAAATAAGGATGTATAAATGTTATGTGTTTGTGTTTATATACATTGCGTGTTGATGCATGTGGTGCCATTTTGGCTCTTTCCAGGTTCCTAAGTATTTATCTCAGCAGTGGGACAAGGCAGCAGAAACAGCAGAAGTTGGAAAGATCACCATTGGAAAGTATGTACCAAAGGAATCACTCACCTTATAGCTAATACTAGTTATTATTCTATTCAACTGTTGGTTGGCCAGTCATTTGATAAAGATCTTGTGCAGTTATTTCATTATTTATAGTGTTTTTTTTAAGGTACTGTTACTTTTTAAGGTACCTATTCACATTTTGAAACAGTCTTTGGGGTCTGGGAAATACTGAAGGCGATCTTACTCAGAAAAATAATTGAGTATTTATTAAAACACATAATATCACATGTTTCTTTTTCTCTTGTGCTCTTGACAGGAAGCAAAGCAAAACAGAGGTAAGCCAGCTTCACACAGTAAAATACTCCAAAGACCTGGAAAAGCCTAATCTATGGCTCAGGGATGAAGTTTTTAATTTCTTTTGGTGATAAAAATCGGCTTCTTTCCCACTTATTTGGTGAATCAAGGATCACAACAGTGCTTTAATTTGCCATTGCACTCACTTGGCTGCCTCACAGGGATCAGTCAACTTTCATCCTGTCACATTTGACCTTATCTGGTGAATCCGAGGATAATGTTGTAGTCTGCCATGTCTTGACCCATCTGTGTTTCTCAGGTACAGTTCAGCTTGAATGCAGAGCTGAGCGCCCTGGCTGCTGTGGAGGAGAAGGACGGATCATTGCAGGTTCCACGAGATCATCCCTTCACGATGCACACAGTGGGTGGACAGACGCTGGCAGTTTTCAGCCAGAGCAGCACAGGTCAGTCCGCAGCTCAGCCACTCTCTGGTCCTTTTCCTGATTTCATCTGACGCACAGGGCAACAGCCTTCAGACTGACTTGACTGTGTATGTGAGTCTTGTGTCCTAAGTATCCTAGACATAGACAATCTGTAAATCTTACTGCAAGTACTGCACCCGCAGATCAGTGAGTCTGAAAAAGTGGTAAATAAGAACAAAACAACAATGATGAAATGCTTGTGGTGTCAATTAACACAATTCAGAAAGAGGTAGGTAGGTAGGGACAAATCTGTCTATAGTAACTTAAATCTTGTATAACTTGTATCTGTATATGTTCTTTATTTAAGATTTTCCATAGAGAGACCATATTGCTGTTTGTTACAGATTACACATAATTCCAGTATTCTCATATTAAAAATATAAACACTGCATGTTGCATAAAATGGGTTTAATTACCACACTTATTTGGAAACTCTTCCAATGCTTCATCTGTGTCAATGTGGCCCTACTGAAAAAATGGTGGTGCCCACTCATGCTGTAGTTGCTTTTCCAGTTGTCTCGCTTTGAAGGCGAGCTGGTTTTTATGGAACTTGACTACTGATTTATGGAGGATTCTTGCTGAAGGCATCATGTGTCATCCTGCTTTCTGAGCCAGAGGGACTCGTATCAGATGCAGGGCTTGAAATAGCTGAAATAACTGGGGTTGAGCTGATATGATATTCACCATTGGTATTGGTATGATACTAGTCAAAATCATAGGATCTTATATCAGTATAATATAAAATCTGATATGATCCAAAGGCTTACACATTATGTAAATGCTTCATCAAGGACAGACCGTAAAGGGACATGAATGCCATCAACGTCTTGCAGCCAGAACGTGCATAAGAGATGCAGTGATCATGTGATATAAGATAAGGCTGTGATATCAAATTGGTAGCTGTAGGGTTCAGTGTCATAACTGTATGTCATTTTAACGGGGGACGTTTTATTTAATTAACTAAATTTTACGGACTTAAAAGAAAAGTAAATAATATCCACAATTTGATATGTGTTTGAAGGCAATTGCAGAAAATGATTAATTAAATGGAAGCTATTGCAGGAGAGGAACGTGAAGTGGAATAAAATCAGTGATAATACGAACTCAGCAGGCGGCAGGGAGTTTAAATCAAGAGCAGTTCTGCGCCTTCTCTGTTTGCCAGTGCTCAGTAACAATTAAATTACTGCTTCTCAAGCCTCTAAGGGTGTTGCTGTATTTGGGTGTTGATGGCACAAAAACAGCAAGCATGTTTTTAACGTCCTTCATTTGCAGCCAAATTGGTTTAATACACAAATGTTTTTTGGACAAAACTCCACTCAAAGTGGGAAATGTTTATATAACTGGAGCAGTAGTGGAAAAAGTTTGAAGTGTCAAAGAGACAGAATTTAATACATTATTATAATTTATATATGTTTTGATTTGCTGTCATATATATTATATATATTTATATAAAATATACGTATATAGTCCTGCTTTTCTTATCCTTTGTGTTTTATGTTGTATATCTTTAGCCAAACGTGAAATATCGTGATATTTTGCGTGGCATTTTTGAGACCTCAATTATTGTTTTTTTTTCCCCCAGCATATACATTTTTTTTAACTGATGTTACAAATAAAGTTTTTGTGGATTAGCATAAAAAATTCAATTGATGTTTCAGTCCACTAGATGGTGCCAAGTGCTCACTCTCACTAGAGCTGTTGTGTGAATATCTTGCAGTATCTTGAGTATGATTTCATGAATACGCATTATTTTGCTATATTGTTATAATGTCATATCGCGGTGTCCCTAGCAATCCCCACTCCTATTCAATTCAATTCAATTCAATTTTATTTGTATAGCGCCAAATCACAACATACATTATCTCAAGGCACTGTACATAATAAGGCCAAACCTTTACAATATTACAGAGAGAAAAGAAACCCAACAGTTCACACAATGAGCAAGCACTAGGCATCAGTGGAGAGAAAAAACTCCCTTTTAACAGGAAGAAATCTCTGACAGAACCAG